>JAPKLY010000462.1:5320-51413 GCA_026898435.1 Prunella vulgaris
ATACAATACTGGTACCAGTTACAAGCCCGGTACCAGTTACAAGACCGGTACCAGATACAATACTGGTACCAGTTAGAAGACTGGTACCAGTTACAATACTGGTACCAGTTACAAAACCGGTACCGGTTAAAAAATTTGTACCAGATACAATACCGGTACCAGTTACAACTAAACCTTAAACCCTAAACCCTAACACCCTAAACCCCTAACATAACACCTAAACCCTAACACCCTAAACCCTAACACCCTAATACCCTAACACCCTAAACCCAAACACCCTAAACCCTAAACCCAAACACCCAAAACAAACTGAACTTTCTCTCTCTACAAATGTTCTTTCCACTCGTCAGAACACACACTGTTACACTAAGAACACAAGCACTGTAAGCATTTCCATCCAGTTGGTCTTTGATTTCGGTGATTAGTTTTTGGCTTTGTTCGTTTTCGTGTGCATGATCAACCTTGGAATCTCTCCAGGTTCTTATGTTTATTTTTAAATTTTTTATTATTTGCGTGTTTTTGTGCTTTGTTTTTATTTTTGAATCATCGCTCACCTTCATGACTTCACAAGCAAGTTCTCTTGAATCGTCCCATCCATCACCTGTCCAAAATGTTCTTGTGTTGGTCCCAAAACGAGTATAAATCAGTGTATGTGGGGGAATACACTGATGTCAGATTTTCTCGAAATCTCAGGAAAATGCTCTTTCAGACTTAGTCAGGAAGCTCCTGAAATATTCAATTAAACTGATGGTCCTCAGGGGCAGCATGGACGGATCAGCAATGAATCAAATAGGATAAGTCACAGTTGTGCTTTCAGAAGCTCAGTAGAGATAACAATCCTACTGACCGCTTGGAAGCTACTCAGTTGGGCTACTATCTCAGTAAGCTCAGTTTAGTTCGGAATGTGAGCCCTTAAGTTTTTACTCTTTTTAGTTCTGAAAACTTATCAGTTTGCTTAGTGAAAATGTGGTTAAGGCAGGTGCACAGTTTTACTGATCAGGATGAAGAATCAATCCTGATATTTTCAAAACAAATGCAAGTATGCTTCAGTTTAATATGTATGACAATTATGATCCTGAGCAAATAGTAAATCAGTACACAATGGTCTTTTTAACGTGGTTCGGAGATAACCAACTCCTACGTCCACGACCTGAGGAAAGGTACTTGGGTTTTACATAGCAAGGGACACGAATAGCCAACTTCCTCTCTAAAGAACTGACCCCTGGGTGGTTTTACAAGTCCCAGTCCTTCCTACCAACCAACTCACAACCTGAGGGGTTTGGTATTCACGTTTTCCAACTATTGTGTATTAATCCCTCTAACAAAGCAGTTCTAAGGATGGGATCAATACTCTAAGCAAAATACAGAAAAGATTCCTACTACAACACTAGGGAAATTTAGGGTTTCAGAGTGTTGTTCAAAGTATGCTTTGAGTGCTTGGAATCTTGAGAGCTTTCTCTTGGAAATTTCCCTTTTTTTTTTAATGGGAGCAAGACCTTCTATATTTATAGAGGGTTTGAAATAGATCCGTTGGAGGAGATCCATCTCAAACCCTCCTATTTTAGATAGGTGCAGGTACTGGATGTCCTTGTCTGACAGAGACCATACCTAGTATGGCAAAGTTTCTGATCCGCCGCCTGCACCTCTGAGAAGCATTAAATGCGCTCAGTCTCCGTAAATACGTGTCGCCTTCTTACTGGTCGCTTGTTCAACGGCTAGTTTGTCGGTATTGACTTTACTGATCCTTCGTACATTTATAACTCTGAGTCCCTCGTTCTTTACTCAGCATAATATTTGTCTTATGTTGGAAACTCTAACATTCTTTCTGTTTCTTCAGACTTCCATTCGCACGTGTAACCTTTGGGTCTCAGGACTTACAAGTATCAGGTTAAATGATACTAGGCCCGAGTCAGGACTTATGAACATCAGTAAGACGTTCAGCCTGATAAAGGTTACTTGTGCCCTCACTGATAGAGACTTCCCTGAGCATGCTTAGTCTACTCAGTTCTGTCAGGATCAGTGGTCTTCTTCAGGATGGCTTCTACGTAGCTTCAGGACTCATTCTAGGTTTTTCAGGTTGCAGCTTCAGGTTGATTATCTTCAGGACAATCAATCCTTCAGGGTTGGAGAAACTTTAGACTTCAAGGACGTCTCCATCAGCCTTTACTCCTCAGTACGTTCCCCTTGAACTGAATACCTGTAAATAGAAAAATCTATTCTAATCTATCTATCCTGAAACTAACATCCTGATGAACTATACTTGGGCAAATTCATCAAGGGGTTTTGGGATCTAATCAAAACACTTAAGATTGTTGACTTTTTCATCTTTTTGCACGATTTAGAATTCAAAGCAAATTGACCCAAAAGCAGATGAGCAATTGTAGCATGCAAGTAAAACGACCTAGTAGTTATCGACCTAGGACAAGAGAGACCTATGGAGCCCCGAAGTCATGTGTTGGCATAAGCATTATAGCAACTAATCCGGTTATTAAACTAGCAATTGTAAATATCAAGCAACAAAAATAAGTAAATTATCCTAACTTCGATTTGAAGTGCGAGGTGAGAGGTATGCTTCGAGTGTTATCCTTATGACTTAAACTAATGCAAAACGTGTTTTAATTACCTATTCTTTGTTATTTCATTGGTGATGATAAGGGCTACCACCAAGCAAATGAAGACTGATCCCTTTTGAGGCTTGGGTGATCAATTCTAGTTAACTAGCACCTAATTAACTACAAACGGCCCCTAGGATAGTGAACGCTAGGAGGTTCGCACAGATACCGTCCCTAGTTTCCCCCTTCACTAAACACCCCAATAGTCAATTAAGGTATCTAATGTCACTTGATGGTAATTCTAAGCAATCACCTAATCTTTCTTCACATGACCAATTAACCACATACCCAACCCTAGTTGCAACATGTAATCATCAATCATGGAATAATCAATTAAATAAATCAATTAAATCAAGATAAACACATCAAGGGAATCATATCACCAAATCCATAGCAAATTCAAGTTAATCAAAACACAAATACATCAATCTCCATCATAATTCAAACACCCAAAGCATGAAATGATTAGCCCATGGCTAATAACAACAAATTAAAGGAATTAAACAAGAAATAAACAAAGCTCATACCAATTAGATAGAGAATCTTGCAAAATATAAAAGATATTACCAATAGATGAAGAAACAAAGCAATAAATCCAAAGCCCAATCCAATCCTTGCTTGATTCTTGAAATTAAACTCAAAATTAAGCTAATCTATGGATTCTAAATTAATCTATGGAAGAAATTGTGAAAGATTGAAGAAAAAATGCTCCAATGGAAAGTTGGGAACCCTAACTCTTGCCTCTAATCTATGGTCGAGCAGTTCTCTCCCTTAATTTGCTATGTAAATTTCTTAAGGCTGCTCGATCGAGCTGGGTTGCTCGACCACTGAGCTTGGTCGAGCACGACTTTGAGAATCGTTTCAGCACTTTTCTCTTCTGATGCTCGAGCATGCACACTTGCTCGACCGAAGCTGCTCGAGCAGATCTTCAATTTTCCTCATTTAAACTTCTTCATCTCAATCTTGACCAAATTCCTCTCAATTCTTCCAAAAATTTGCTCTTCTTCCAATTGTGCTTGTCCAAGCTTCTTTATCAACAAAATTTCCTATAAATCAAACACTTCAAGTATAAATCAATATGCACAATATCTCAATGAATTCCCACTCAATTAACAAATAAATCTATCAAATACCCACAAAAATATTCACAATTATATCAAAATTTATGGCCTAATCAATTGTCCCAACAATTTCCTCCTTTTTGATGATGCCAAAACCCCTAGAAAAAAAATCCTACCATCTAAACAATTTACTAATACAATCAGTATTCAGTTCAGGAACCTATATCAGGTCCTTAGTTCTATAAGATGGAAACAGGAAAGGGTTAGTACAGTTCTTGATAAAGAGCAGAAAAGTATGTTGTCTCAGGAATGTAAAAAGTTTCATTGATATAAAAGATAAGTACACGATTTCTTGAAACTATTACAAAAAGTTCCTGAGACACTATTCCTGAAAAACTACTCTTCAGTCTTCATCATCCCACCTAGCCAATGAGATCTCATACTTCTTCAGGACTCTCAGCTTGACTTCATGGAACTGATCAGCATTATTCAAGGCTCCAGTTCTTCTTGCAATAGTTGCAATCTCTCCTCTGATCAGATCCATGTTGAGGTGGTTGTTTATGCCGAGGGTTGGAGGCGGATAGGTGATGTTCTCAGGTGCCCTGATCTGAACTCCTGCTCTATCAGCATGTCGATCAATCTCACCCCAGAGTTCAGTGTGGTGTAGGGTTATCCACTCAGCAAAGATGGTGTTTTTATCCTTGCCTTCAGAGGTCCTCAGCCAGTTCCCGATGATATAGTACAAGTTCACAAACTCCTTCTTGATCGGGACCCATGCCTCGTTCAGTTTAGGAGGTACAAAGTTGTCCACATATTCGTACACCAAGGGACTGGCATCCTGAGGATCAAGCACCTTCCTCTTCGACGCAGCAGCTGACTTCTTCTTCCCAGCTTCAGAGGCAGGCTTCTTAGGATCAGTCTTCTCCTTCAACGCAGCCATCTGCCCCTTCAGCTTTTGAAGTTCAGTGGCCTGACTTCTGACCTGCATAGCAGTCTCCAGCTTCAGCTGCTTTGTCTTCTTCCTTCCCTCAACAATGGGATCACCAGGGAATCTTTGCTCTTCACACTCCTCCATCAGGTCTTCCACAGAAACATCAGCTTTCCATTTCTGAACCTTAGACTTAGGATTTTTTAGAGCTTTCCCTTCCCCCTTTTTGGTAGCATCAGGAGAGTCCTTGTCCTCGTCGACTTTTTTCCTTATATCCTGAATCAGGATCCCTTGAGATGCCTGCTGATCAGTTACCACCTTAAACTCCTTAGCCAGCTTTTCATTGGCCTCAGCTCTGAGCAGGCTCTCGGTCAGATGACTGTCAAACTCCTTCCGCATTGCAGTCAGCTCTTCCTTCCTCTTGAGGCTTTCAGTGAGCATTGTGTTCAGTGACTTATGCAATGCTTCCTCAGAAGCTTTCTGACCCTCCCTCCATTTGGTCAGTAACTCGTCATCCGTCTTCCTTGCCTCTTCCCGAGCAACTGTCCTGACCTGGGCCTCCTGCCCCTTCAGTGCATCAGCGATCAGTACCTTGATCTTGTCATCTAGGCCACTGAGAGATGTATTAATCATACCTTGCACTTAGTCAGTAGTGACTCCGGTGAATTGTTGTTGTTCAAGGCTCAGGAATCTATCAACTGATTCCTTCCTAGCCTTGCCCAACTCAGCAGTGAGTTGTTTGATTTTCTCATGCTGATGATCGAGCCTAGCCAGAATCGTCCTCCCCATCAGTGATACTCCCACTGAAAAGGTTCGGGTCTTCTTCTTCTTTGCTAGCTTGGACTTGGTGGCAACTGTCATTGGGACCTCTCTAGTAGCCTCAGAAGTCTCGATCCCTGGGAGTGCGTCATCGGCCGGTGCACCTCCTCCCGAGGTCGCACCTTCCCCGACTACTGGCACAACAGTCAGTGCCATAGCAGGGTTGGGCTGAGGATTATTTGCCCTGACCACCCTGACAAAGTCTTCCTTATTAATGGCTTGGGCATAAGTGCGAAGCCCAAATCTGTCCAGGATCATCTGCTCCTGATCCTTGAGGACTTCTTTTCCGATGGCCTTTATCAGGGCAGATACTTCGGGAACTGAGGCCTTCCTCATCATCACCAGGACCCTGAGTCTGATCACTTCCTCGCCATATGACTCTTCCAAGTCTGGAAAATTCTGATTGACAAATCTGATGGCCTGACAGCTGGTGTCCATCTCAAATGGAGTTAACACGGGTGGTGTAGGTCCCTCCTGAGTTACCTCCTGACCTTCCTCAGGATTGTCCGACTCAGACTCAGGATCATTGGACACAGTCCATTTCCATCCCCGGTTGCCTTCAACATCCTCATCATGGAGCTCTTCTTCCTGAGCCTCCATTTCCACAACCTCCTGATGCTCTCCTTCTCCTGCATCAGAACTCCCTTGCTCCTCCTGAGCAACTTCTTCTTCTCCTCCTTCCCCTCCATCAAGCTCCTCCAGAGCTGCCACCAACGGTTCAGCCTGAACCTCCACTACCTTCATCATGGGGTCCTCCTAAACAGGCTCTTGAACAGGTGGAGCCTGTTCCCCCTCAACTTGAGCCACCTCCTCCTGAGGTGCCGGCTCAGTGCCAGAAGCAGCAGTGATTTCGGATGAAGGAATATCAGTGGGTACCACGGAAGAGACTGGCGTTGCCAAGGTGGCAGTAGAATCTGGCCTCCGATCAGGGTGATCAGATTCAGTGTCCGAGTCATGAAGCATAGTCTGCTTCTCCCCGATCATAATTCCCTTTACTTTCACCCTCTTCGGTCCTGACTTCACTGGCTCCTCCTGAGCCTTTGAACTTGCTGCATTTCCCTTTCCTTTTCCCCTTGTCACCTTCTTGACTTCAGTGTCAAGCATTATCTTAATAATGTCAGCAGAGTTCTTGAAAAGGATGTGTTTGTCCTTGAAATCCTCACAACCATCTTTATCAATATCTCCAAGAAAGCTTTGGAGCATCACTGACAACCTCGATCCAAAATGAGGATTCTTGTCCAGCACAATCCTGTCAGCATCCATCCTGACCTTCTTCGACTCCTGGATGAGCTTCTGAAGGAAGAATTCCTCCCAGTCAATCTGAGCATTGTCCACTACAGCAGTCAAATCTCTGATCTTGGGCTGACTGATCTGCTCCATGCCTCCCATGAAGCCCATTATGCTCTGGACAACGACCTCGAACAAGAGCTTGTATTCAGGCTTCAGTAACTTCTTGTTCATTGTGCTGAAGATTTCCTGAGGGGTGATTAGAAACTCGTTCATGCATTTCTGTTCCCCTCCAGCCTTGTAGGAAGTCAGATCAGCCAACTGGGTGTCCTCAGTGGAATGAGGCAGATTGTAGGTCTTTCTGATGAGATCCCTGACCTGGATCCTCTCAGTGAAATGCTGAACCACCTTCTTCCCGTTCTTCTCCACGGAGCGCCTGAGTGGAATCACTGATTCCCACTCATCGTCAGCATTCATTTTTAAGTTCGTGTAGAAGGCGATAATCTGATGGGGGCAGGCCTTGGCTGGCTTCTTAGTGACGAAGTCTAGGAGCCCAGCCTGATTAATGGCTCCATAGACCTGACGAAGCTCCTTGATGGTGGATCGATGAGTGAAATCCACCAACCACTCATAAGACACCTTTGATTCCACCTCGAAGATGGTAGCGTTGAATCTCCTCGTGTCCTCGATCGATTGAGCAGCAGAAGAAGCCATGGATGCAAGAAAGAGAGATAATTGCAGAAGATATGGGTTAAAGAAATATGAGTGCGCAAATTAAGAAATGTGCACAAAGCTTCCTTTTATACCCAAAGATTCAGTTTAAATGGACGGGTTTGATGACAAGTCTTTTGAAATTCAACGGATTAGATGAAGGGGTATATCCGGAATAAAACTTTACCAAATTCAGTTTTCAAAGTAATAATTCAAATTTTTTGGAAGACTGTTCCCGCCCACAGTCGCATTAAATGCATATCAGAGGCATGTTTGAAATAAATTCCAATTATTGCATTAAATAAAAACTGAATAATAAATGAATGGCTGGGATGAGAGTTTAAAATCCTGTGATTGATGTGGTGTCAGACATGATCAGAAATGATGCAAGCAGGTCATGATTAAAGCAAAGGTTCAATAATACATACCAGTCAGTCAGATATAGAAACCTGGCTGATACCTTTGAGTCTGATCAGGGTGACAAGCCCTGAGCTCTGTGTCCTGAACCTAAACCTATTCTGATCCTGAAGATCTAAATCTGATGTATGTTCCCCCTGAAAGCCATCCATCTATCTGCAACCTGATCCCGAGTTAATCATCCCTCCTGACCACCTTGTTCAATCCTGAACTGAGGTTCATACTGAACCATCTACTCCTGGGTCAGAAGTCCTAACTATACTGACAACTCAACAAACTTGGTTTCAGGCAAAGCCTTAGTCAGGATGTCAGCTCTCTGTTTGTCAGTAGGGATCCTCTCCATCCTTATATCCTTCTTCTCAACATTATCTCTTATAAAGTGATGCCTGATGTCTACATGGTTACACCTTGTGTGTAAGACTGGGTTTTGGGATATGACAATGGCACTATTGTTGTCACAATAAATTGGGACTTCAGTGGCCTCAACTTGGTAGACTCTCAGTTGTTGCTTCAACCAAAGGATCTGGGAGCAACAACTGTCTGCCGCCATATACTCAGCCTCAGTAGTAGACGTTGCAACACTTGTTTGTTTCTTGGAAAACCAAGAGATCAGTTTACTCCCTAAAAGCTGACATGTGCATGTAGTTGATTTCCTATCAAGTCTACAGCCTCCATAATCAGCATCAGAATAGCCAGTCAGTTCTAGGTTGTCATCAGAGGGATACCAAAGTCCTAAGTTGACTGTACCCTTCAGGTATTTCAGTATCTTTTTGGCACTCTCTAGATGACTTTTCTTCGGATCAAACTGATACCATGCACAAACTCCGACTGCATAAGTGATATCAGGATGACTTGCAGTCAGGTACAATAAGGATCTAATAAGTGCCCTATATTCAGTCTGATTCACTGAGGTCCCCTCCTTGTCAGGATCCAGCTTCTCATTTGTGTTCATGGGAATACGTGAGACTTTGCTGGTCTGAACTCCAAACTTCTGAATCAAATCCCTCGCATACTTGGACTGATTTATGAAGATTCCGGAGTCATATTGCCTGACCTAAAGACCTAAAAAGAAGTTCATCTCTCCCATCATTGACATCTCAAACTTCCCCGTCATTAGCTTGGAGAATTTCTCACAGAGCTTCAGGTTTGGTGATCCAAATATTATGTCATCCACATAAATCTGAACCAAGAGAATGTCTTCCCCTTCGGATATACTGAAGAGGGTCCTGTCCACTGTTCCTTTCACGAACCCGTGGTCTATCAGGAACTGGGAGAGTGTATCATACCAAGCCCTGGGGGCTTACTTCAGGCCATAAAGAGCTTTCTTCAGGTGATATACCTTGTCACCGACTTCGAACCCTGGAGGTTGTTCCACATAAACCTTCTCGTTCAGTACACCATTTAGAAAGGCACTTTTTACGTCCATCTGATACACCTTGAACTTCTTGAATGTTGCATATGCCAGAAACAACCTGATTGCTTCCAATCTTGCAACTGGAGCAAAGGTCTCATCATAGTCGATCCCTTCGGCCTGAGAGTAACCCTTAGCCACCAGTCTGGCCTTGTTCCTGACAACAACATTCTTTTCATCCCTCTTGTTCTTGAAAACCCACTTGGTGCCAATGACATGTTGACAGCTAGGTCTCTCAACTAACTCCCAAACCTGATTCCGCTCAAACTGATTGAGCTCATCCTATATGGCTAGGATCCAGTTGGGGTCAGCAAGAGCTTCTTCTATGCTCTTAGGTTCCTGATCACTCAGGAAATAAATGTTGCCTCTCCTAACACCTATAATCAGAACCTACAGTGTAGATTTGTCTTTCACAAGGCATATGTTAGATGTAAACTCTACACTATATCCACGGTCACAAAACTGACTGACCGAAAGCAGGTTATGCCTAAGACCCTCAACATAGGATACATTAAGCACTCTCACAGAACCAACAACAAGGGTACCGACTACCGAATCCTCTGGTGAAACCCTTAGAGTTATCACCAAAAGTTACCTGCGGGCCTTCCTGAGCTACGTAGTCCTGAAGGAGATCACGAAATCCGGTCATGTGCTTGGAACACCCTGAGTCCAAGTACCAGTCCTTCATCAGATCCTCCTTCCTTTTCCTGTAGCCCGTAGCGACCTGAAAAGTATCAGGCTTTAGGTACCCATCTCGTATTGGGTCCTACATTGTCAGCCATACCCTTTGAGATCCAAATTTGTTTAACAATTTTGATGGCATCAGAAGTGTAAACCTGTCTCCCAGAAACATCAACATACACAGTCCTCTTCTTCATTTGTGCCTGGGAAGTTGAGGGTGTATGGGTGTCAGCCTGAGGTTCAGGAGCCCTGTATTTGTTCCTGGGGGCGGGCCTCCTTTTCCTCCTTGGCCTGGGTGCATTGGGCTGAGGTCTGTCCTGGGAAGGAGCAGCTCGGGCCTGACCTCTAGGCACTTGAGGTCTGGCCTGAGTGTTATCGGAGTCAAGTCTCCGTTGCCTTTCAGGGGCCACTTGGTTCGTCCTTCTCCTTTGAGGATTAGGACGCTCCTGATGGGCCCTGTGCCCTGCCTGAGGTTTCTGGACCTCAGTATTCCTAGGTTTCGCCTGAGGTTTCCTTTGGCCTGAAGTCCATCCACCCTGAGCATTCTGAGGCATAGCCTGAGAAGTGCTTAGAGCAGATTTTCTTTCAGCCGGAGGATTCCTAGGCTAAGCTTTGGACCTACCTTGGTCCTTCTCCCTCGGCTCCTAGTGAGGTACCTTGGCCTTTCCCTTAGGTTGTGGCCTTGGTTCCTCAGCCTTTTGCCTGACAGGTTCAGCAGACACTTTCTCCTTCCCTTTGCCTTTATCCTGACGAGCAACACTTGAGCTCTTATCGTCAGTTTGGGCAGGGACAAACCTTTTCTGAGAGTTGCTCCCTGAAGTACCTCTCTTCTTCTTGCCCTTTGGGTCTTTAGAGGCATCATAACCTAACCCAGCTTTAGCACCATCAGTCAGCTGAGAGAAACTTGTTAACTCATTAACCACTTGGGAAGATGTGTGTAACTTCTTCAGCTTATCCTCAAGGTGCCCATTCTCCTTTTTCAGGGCCTCAATCTCAGTGGTGTAGTGAAGTACCAGTTTCTGATGAGCATTCTCTTTTGAGATCAGCTCAAGATCCCAAGTAGTTTGCTCAGCACTAAGGCGAGCTTGCCACTCAGTTTCGAACATCTCTCTCAGAGCAATACGCTCAATCATCTGTTGTTCCTGAGCAAGGAACTGATTAGTGTCACGAGTCTCAATCAGCGAGCTGATTACACCATTCAGTCTTTCAACCGCCATTGGAGTCTCATCATGCCTATTCCGGGCATGAAGCAACTCTTCCTGGAGATTTACTAGTCTGAGGGCTTCCTCAGTATCTCTCATTCTGAGAGACTCAGTTAATCGATCATTCTCCCCACTTAGTTGTGCATTCACATCCACTGTCTGAATATGAGTCTCTTGTAGCCTCGAGAAATCAACCATCAATTGCTCTAAAGCAAGCTGAAGGTCGAGCTCTCTTGCTGAATCTGAGCTAAGATCATTTGCGTGATCAGGAGAAGAGGCAGAAGAACATACCTCATCATCTGCCATCAGACAGAGATCATCATACTCCTCATCGGAGAAGAGATCAGGGGATCGGCATCCTGGGCCATCTGAATCCGAGGAATCCTCAGCCATCAAAGCTCTCCAATCTGATTCCCTGAGCTCTCTCTTTGCTCTCCAACCTTCTCACTCACGAGCACTGAGCTCCGGACAGTCCTACTGATAATGTCCGATCTTCTTGCACTGGTAACACTGATCTACATCAGAAATACCCAGTTTGTCAGTGTACCTTTTATCAGATGACTCCCTCCTGTTCCCTGATGATCGTTCAGGTTTAGAGCTGGATCTTCTGGGATCAACATCATCTCTCCTCTTGGAGCTCTTCTCGTCTCTGCACCGCTCAGGCTCGTCCCTTTCTTTCCTGGATTCGGAACCCCTTCTTTCTTCTCTCCGGGGGCTCGATCTCCTGGGGCTGGAGTACCTGCGATCACGGGTGTCAGTATAAAACTTCTTATACCTTCCGAATCGAGAGTTCAGTTTCTCGAATCTCCATGCCATCAGGCTGTATTCCATGGCTAGCTCATCCTTGCTTATATCTCTGAGTGATTTCGAGCCAGATCCAGCCTCAGGCTCAGGAGTAGCTTTAAGAGCTACGCTCTTTTCCTTCTCAGGTGTCTTCTCCTCACTGACAGCACCTTTCGTCTTCCTCTTATAGAGGTCGAATTCCAGAGCCTTTAACTCTAAGAATAGGTGAGAGTAAGGAATGTTAGTAAGATCTTGAGTGTTCTTCAACAAGATCACCCCTGTGTCCCATCTTTCAAGGAGGCAGTTCAGGGTTTTAGATGACACCTCCCGCTTGGGAAACTCCTTCCCAAGGGTTGCTAGCTCGTTCATCATCTTAATGAACCGAGCTTCCATCTGATCAATGGTCTCTCCCTCAAGCTTCCTAAAGGCCTCAAACTTCCTGATAGCCAAATCCCACTTGTTCTCTTTTATCTTCTCAGAACCCTCACTCATCTCCTCAGCTCATCCCAGATCTCCTTCGAGGTTTTCAGATGCATGAGCCTAACCAAATTCTTGTAAGAAACGGTGTGGAGTATAATGTTCTTCGCAACATTATCCAGTCCTATTTGCTTAATCTGATCAGATGTAAGCACTGACCTCTCCACTGGCTCATCTCCGGCAGCCGGAACAGGGACATTACCAGCTACGGGCCAGGTGGTCTGAGCCAGGGTGAGGAGTCAGGGCGAGCTCGTCGAGCTGCCTCTGTTGCAACCTTTGCAAGGTTGCGATTGTACATTGGAGCTCGTCGGGGTTATTGGCGAGGTCCCTCAGGACGGGGTTCAGTTCCTCCTGAATCACCAAAACCCACTGGGGAGATTGCGGGACATTGCTTTTCTGGGGAGCTCGGCGTGAGGTTTCCCCCTCGGCCTGGTCCTGATTCCCCTCCTTCCACCTCCGGGAATTTGTCGAGGTTTGTCCTTTAGGCATTTTAGGTTTTTGCTGGGGGAAGGTCGCCGAGGTCAGTAGGGAAACTCGCCAAGGTTCCTGACTTTCGGCCAGGGTGACTTTGTTCGAGTTTTCGTCTAGCCTTGCGTGCAATGGATTATCCGAAATCCAGTTTATCCGTGTATGCATGTGCATTTGAAAACTCTTTTTGGACAAATTTTAGGGACCCGAAAACCCAGCTTCTTGACCGGAAATCTGGGTTTTCGTTCAAGGAGTGAAAATATGTGTGTATCTTCAAGTGTTCTTAAGCTTTGGTCAAGAACACCTTCAAATCTTTAAATCTTCAAACAACTCCCACCATTTACTCTCAAATTTTTTGGGTTAAAAACCGGCACCCTCTTTCTAGTGTCAAATTGTTGATAGAATTTACTAATGATATTTTTATGTGGCTATTAGGACATATAATTCTACCAAACAATCACCCAAGAAATTATGTTCTTGAGTGGATAATATAGAGAGAGAAAGTGGAGAGTTTAGAGAGAGAAAATATTTGTGTATTATGATTAAGTTGGAGAGAGAGAATTACAAGAGAGACTTATTTATAGGTGTGCAAGTGTGAAGTGGCACCTTATGGGCCTATTGGGCCCTTGGTGTTGACGAGGGTTCCTTACCCTCGTCTTGGTCCCTCACAATGCTCCCTTCACAATGCTTCGTCCTGCTACGTATACGTCCTATCTAAACACTTGTGGCCCTGATCCCTCACATTGGGTGAGCTTCTAGGTTAGCTCTGTTGCCTTGTGCTAATCTGATGAACGATGTAGCATTGGACCCGTGCCTGGCTCTCATAAATGGGGGCGACCTCCCTTCCTAATGAGGGAGCTCGCCCATGGTCCTCTCTTTCGGGGTGACGGGGAGCTCGGGTGAGGTTCTCGCCGACCTCACCGAGCTTCCCTATATTAACCTTGGACCCAACTCCTATATAACCCGGTGACCTTCTTAGCCTTAGGATAATTTCATGATTATCCCTAGGTAGTTCGCCTTGTCAACAATATCGACTGGGTTTAAATTGCTAAACCCTGCAACATTTTCTCTATTTTGATTATATATTTTAGCCCTATATTAATAAATTTGTCATTGACCATTGTCTCCGAACCGACTTGACCCGCTTCACAAAAATAATGCTTAAGTCAAAGGGATTAGATATACACGTCACCATTCATTTTTTCCCATTTTAATAAATGAATTTGAAAATAGCTTTAATTAAATAATTTTGCCCAATAAAGTTAGCACAAAATCTTATAATAAATATGTTTAAAATAAATAAATGAGAAAGTTGGTCCAAGATTTCATTAATGGCCCATGAGACCTATATCTTGTTATAATATATTGGAATAATATATTATATTATTTAGTGGACATAATATTAGATTATAGTCCAGTGGGCTTTAGGCCCACAAGACTTAGATGTTAGGGTTATGTACTCTTATATATTGTATCGTTCCCTTTGTATTTCATACACTTCAACATTGTAAACACTTTTACGGCAGATTTTAGTATACTCTCCTGGCTTGGTCGCCCCCAGACGTAGTCACTCTGTGACGAACTGAGTTATCAAACTTTGTGTTATTTACTTTACACTTTATGTTTTTCTCTCGATTACAACACGTTATCAGCACGAGTCTCTACGAGCAATAAGGATTTACGAGATGATTACTCCAGCAATTTTCAGATCGGATTCATAACCCCCAGTCAGATTAATAATATTTGGATTTAGCAATTTACTCAACAAAAATGTCAAACATCACCAAACGCGAATTTGATGAACTGACACTAGATGGCCACAATTATTTGACATGGGCTCTAGACGTTGAAATCCACCTAGCTTCAAAAGACTTATCCGACACCATCACACAAGGGTGGAAATCCACTCCTGCCCAAAGGGCACAAGCTCTAATCTTCTTAAGACATCATCTTCACAAAGATCTTAAGAACGAATACCTCACTGAAAAAGATCCATTGATGTTGTGGAAATCCCTCCAGGATCGATTCCAACAACAACACGATGTGATCCTCCCCGAAGCCAGACATGAATGGATAACACTTCGTTTCCAAGACTTCAAGTCTGTGACGGAGTACAACTCCACCCTACATCGCATAGTTTCTCAGCTCAAGATGTGTAATGAAACAATAACTGATGATCAGTTAATAAAAAAAACTCTTTCCACTTTCCACGCTAGTAATCTTGTACTCCAGTAGCAGTACAGAGCCAAAGAGTATCAATCACACTCCGAGCTCATTTCTGCACTTCTAGTTGTAGAAAAACACAACAAATTGTTGATGAAAAATCACAATACTAGACAGGTTGGCTAACAAGCTGTGCCTGTGGCACATGCTACTCGGAAGAACTCTAGAGGCCGTAAATGTGGAAAAGGAAATGAGGAGAGTGGGGGACGCGGATCGACCTGAGGTCGAGGCCGTGGTAGGGGTAGAGGTCGAGGTCGCAACAATGCACAATCCAGTGCAACTGAAAAGAATGCACCTCAAGATAAACCATCGAGCTCAAGTGCACAGAACAAGCAACTCTGTCACAAGTGTGGATACGACGACCATTGGTCTCGCGAGTGTCGAACTCCAAAACATCTAGTGGAGCTATATCAACGCATGCTTAAGGACAAAAAGGGGAAGGCTCCTAAAGGTGAATCACACCACACCGACCTGCCCGATGCAGGCTTTGACATGGAGAATGATGACCTCTTGGGTGATACAATGACTGTAGACGCCTTTGGAGACAATGATTGATCGACATCAACTTGCAGTTTACTTGTTTTATTAGACTTCTTTGATACTATTTGTTATTTGGTTTGACCAGCATGTTTTGACAGGCTTTTGCTTTGACTATGTCGCATGATACATTTTATGGATTTTTTATGAATGCTTATCGATGCTTTATTTTTACAGTCAAATCCAATTGTCGATCACTATTGTCTACAAAAATAATTTAATACGATTTTGATAAAGTAGGACCTAAGTGATCCCTTGTGCAGCTGATCAATCAGCGTCTGTAATCTTGGCTCTCCTTAGCATTCCTACTATCTAAACGTACAATTCTTTGCTTATGGAGATTAATGTGTTGTGCTTAGTAGATAGTGCTACTACACATACTATCTTAAAAGATAGATAATTTTTCCAAACATTAACTGAAAAGAAAGGAAGTGTCACTACTATTTCCGATGACGACATACAAATCGTTGGCTCTGGTAGAGCCTCGATCATTCTACCTATGGGTACCGAATTAATAATCGAAAATGTTTTATTGTTTCCACAATCAAAGAGTACCCTCCTCAGTTTCAAAGACATTCGACAGAATGGTTATCACATTGAAACAAATACTGAGGACAATAGTGAATATCTGTTAATGACTCACTAATTAAATTGTCGTAAACACATCATCGAAAAACTTCCATCTTTCTCGTCTGGCTTGTATTACACATACATCAGACCCTCAAATCTCCATATTGCCCTTAATCTAAAATTTAATGATCCAAATTCTTTCAAACTATGGCATGAGCGGTTAGGACATCCAGGACTAACCATGATGCGTCAGTTTCTATGTAATTCATCTGGCATAACATAACACACAACAGAATCCCTTTTGTTAATGAATACATATGTGATGCTTGGACAATGGGTAAACTCATAATTCGTCCTTCCAGTAGTAAAGAAAGAACTGAATCTCCTAAATTCCTTGAGCGGATTCAAGGATATATTTGTGGACCAATATACACAGCATCTGGACCATTTCAATATTTTATGGTTCTAATAGATGCATCCACTCGGTGGACTTATGTCACAATGCTATCCACTCGCAATATTACTTTTGCAAAGCTTATTGCACAGATTATTCTATTGAGATCTCAATTCCCAGATCATCCTATTAAATACATTCATATGGATAATGCCGGTGAATTCACCTCTAAGGCATTCGATGATTTTTGCATGGCACTGGGAATCAAAGTGGAGCATTCGGTCCCTCATGTTCATACTCAAAATGGTCTAGCTGAATCATTAATTAAATGTCTTAAATTAATCGCTAGACCGCTACTATAAAAAACGAACTTATCTGTTTCATGTTGGGGGCATGCTATTCTACATGCATCATCACTAATCCAATTCCGACCAACTGCATATCATGAATATTCCCCTATTCAACTCGTGCTGGAAATGAACCTAACATTTCCCATCTGTGTACATTCGGTTGTGCAGTGTATGTTCCAATACCACCACCTAAGCGAATATCTATGGGCCCACAAAGGAAACTCGGTATTTATATCAGTTTTGTATCTCCCACAATACTTAAATACCTCGAGCCTTTAACTGGGGATCAGTTTACAGCCCGTTTTGCTGACTGCACATTCGATGAAGATCTATTTCCGCCCTTAGGGGAGAGAAAAATACCACAATTAATAAATGCCATGAAACTACATGGAACACAAAAGATCTTCAGTTCTTAGACCCACGCACAAATCAAACTGAACTTAAAGTTCAAAAGATAATAAGTTTGCAATACTTAGCAAATAATCTGCCAAATGCATTCACTGATCATAAAGGAGTGACTAAGTCGCATATACCTGCGGTAAATGCGCCTCAAAGGGTACAACTCCCTTTGAAGACAAATGTTAATCCCCCATGCGCCAAAAGCGTAAAGGAAGCATTAACATAAGCGAACCAAGTTCGCGTAAGTGTAAAGCTAGCAAACACACTATGTCACCCCTAAAATCTCTTGATGAGATTCGTCTTGTAGATGAAAATCGGAGTCAAAATGCACGTGCAAAAGCAAACAATGACTCTGAGAATGTGGAATCATCAGACCGATACTCTTTGGGAAATGAAGAGGATCTGGTCGATGTAAACATTGAAGTTTCAACAAACTTCATAAACATGGGAGAAACTTATAATAGAAACACAAATGTTGTACAAATGTTGTCGACAACACATTTGCATCCTTAATTACCTTCACCATTTCTAATAATGATCATGATCCTGAACCCAAAACTATATCCGAGTGCCGGAGGCGCTCCGATTGGGTAAAATGGGAAGCTGCAATAAAGGCAGAGCTAGACTCGCTAAACAAACGTAAAGTTTTCAGTTCCATCGTTCGTACCCTGAAAAATGTTGTCCCTGTTGGATACAAGTGGGTATTTTTACGAAAGCGGAACGAGAACAACGAAATTGTGAGATACAAAGCGAGGTTAGTGACTCAAGGGTTTTCGCAGAGACCCGGTATTGATTTCGATCAAACCTACTCTCCTATTATGGATGCTATCACATTCAACTTCCTAATATCCCTGGCAGTTAAACTAAACTTAGAAATGCAGTTAATGGACGTAGTTACCGCATACTTATACGGATCATTAGATTCTGACATCTATATGAAAATCCCTGATGGGTTAAATATTCCCCAAATGAGGAATAACGAACATCGTAGTATGTTCAGCATTAAATTGCAACGCTCATTATATGACTTAAAATAGTCAGGTCGTATGTGGTATAATCGACTAAGCGAATTCCTCCTGAAGAAGGAATACGTAAATAACGAGGCTTTTCCTTATGTCTTTATTAAGAAATCCCTTAATAGTTTTTGTATCATCTCAGTGTATGTTGATGATCTAAACATTATCGGAACAAGGAAAGAGATTGAAGAAGTGAGTTCAATCTTAAAAACTGAATTTGAAATGAAAACTTTGGCTAAAACCAAGTTCTGTCTCGGCTTGCAGATCGAGCATTTTCCTGAAGGAATACTGATACACCAATCAGCTTACCTAAAGAAAGTGTTGGAGAGATTCCATATGGATAAATCTCATCCTTTAAGCACTCCAATGGTTGTCCGTTCCCTTGATTTGGAAAATGACTCATTTAGACCTAAAGAAGATACCGAAGAGCTATTGGGACCTGAGGTTCCCTATCTAAGTGCAATTGGCGCACTGCTCTATCTTGCAAACTGCATTAGGCCCGATATTGTCTTTGCAGTGAATCTACTTGCAAGGTTCAGTGCCTCCCCTACGAGGAGACATTGGAATGGTGTGAAACATATTTTACGATATCTTCATGGTTCTCAAGATCTTGACCTTTTCTATCAAAGAAACCAAGACAAAACACTTATAGGTTATGCTGATGCTGGTTATCTATCTGATCCCCATAATGCGAAATCGCAAATGGGTTATGTTTTCCTCTGTGGTGGTACTGCCATTTCATGGAGATCTGTCAAATAAACTTTGGTGACCACATCGTCAAACCACTCAAAGATCATAGCTCTGTACGAAACTGCACGAGAATGTGTCTGGTTAAAGTCCTTTATAAAACACATTCACGATTCGTGTGGTATCCCTTCTGTTGACTTAAGCCCCTCAATTATCTATGAAGATAATGCTGCATGTATTGCACAAATGAGCAATGGCTATGTCAAAGGGAACTTGACGAAACATATTCCCCCAAAATTCTTTTATCCTCATGAACTCCAAAAGAGTGGTGAGATCACGATAAAACAAGTACGCTCAAGTGACAATCTAGCTGATTTGTTCACTAAATCCCTTCCCACTTCGACTTTTGAAAAGTACGTACATGGAATCGGGATGCGTCGACTTGGAAGGTTGTTATCTTCAGGGGAAGTATCAAATACTAAACGATCATAATGATTGGATCCTCAAGATTGTTTATAATACTCCACTGGGTAACTCTTGTATTCTTCCTTGTCATTATTATGTCCAAGGGGGAGTGTTATAATATATTGGAATAATATATTATATTATTTAGTGGACATAATATTAGATTATAGTCCAGTGGACTTTAGGCCCACAAGACTTAGATGTTAGGTTAGGTACTCTTATATATTGTATCGTTCCCTTTGTATTTCATACACTTCAACATTGTAAACACTTTTACGACAAATTTTAGTATACTCTCCTGGCTTGGTCGCCCCCATACGTAGTCACTCTGTGACGAACTGGGTTATCAAACTCTGTGTTATTTACTTTACGCTTTACACTTTTCTCTCGATTACAACATATCTAAACCTAAAATTTCAGAAACCCACTTATCTACATTGTACCATCTATTATACTCTTGTAGTCTAGTTCTCTCCTCAGTCATTACCACGGATTTTCAGCGGCACCTCAACCGCCGCCTCCTCCCACGCTGGCGCTGCCCACGCCTGTGCGCTACATCAGACTCAGTCGCAGCCTCGCCTCCGCGCTGCCACACGCGACGCACCCCCTGCCGTATACGGCCTTTTTCGCTGTCAACTGAAGGTATAATTGAATTTGATTATATCTTATTAGGGTTTCAAAATTATTTTTTGCAAGTGTGGGCTCAACATTTTTAGCAAACGGTTTGCGATTTTGTGACTCAAAATTAGGCGTCCCTGTGAATGGACAAAAAAATAACAAAATTAGATTCGTATACGATGGTTTAAAGTTGTCTGTTCACTCGCTCCTGTAGGAAGTGCAGGTCACTATTTTACTGTTGAGTGAGTGACTGTTCACTCGCCAACAAAATCATCGAACCAATTGTATAAGGAATGCTGCTTTGATATATTTATAGATTCTTTGTAAATTTAAAATATCAAACTTTCATTTTTTAGTGTATTGATTTTTTTTACTTTTCTTGTGGCTTAAATACGTGTTCATATGTTTTGGAAAGAATGTTGCAGGTTAATTTCACAAAGAACTATAGCAGTACATATCGAATCGAATATTCCAATAATATTGAATAATTCATATATCAATTTCGAATCGAATACGAATTAGTTTTAATATTCGAATTATAATCAAATACGAATATTCGAATAATTTCACGAATACGCATCGAATACAGTAATATTCACCTCGATTCGATTAATGTACAACCCTACTTTTAAGATGAATTTGAAAAAATAGCCTAAATTATTGAGTCCAGTTACCCCCATAATACCATTAAACGCACTATTGTACTGTAGCACTATAAAATTCCGAAATTTTCCTCAGATTTATTTGTGAACTATCCATTATTCAATTCTTATTAGGTCAGAACTGGAACTAGGTTTTTCCCATTTTTTCTTTCATCAGCAAAGAAAATGACGGCGCCAGGAAATTGCTGACGACGAAGAAGAAGGTATGTGCTTCTATACATTCCCGTTGTTATTGTGTATAATAATCTGTCTTTATTTGCATTTTATCATCTCCTTGTGCTTTGAGATCACTTTTTCTGCATTTGGGTGTATTCAATTTTTTGTCGATCAACACCCTTGTTGAAGTGTGTTTCGCTCATTTCTCTGAGTACTTTATTTTGAATTTCCACTATTTTTTTTGGTATGTGTGTATTTTAAGTCGACTTGCTCATTTGGGTATGTGCAAATTGTTTTTTTTTTGGGGGGGGGGGGGGGGGGACGGTGCTATGGTTTTGATTATTTAGAGATTTTTTTATTTGGGGGTTTGATACTTCTATGCTTCTTTGTTCTAATTGTGGACGTTTGAACTTCTATGCTTCTTGGATTATGGGGGCTTGAATAGAGATCCTTCTGAAATATGTTCACAGGTAATTAATTGATTTCTTAGGAGAATTTTGGGTTTTGTTTGGCGTGCCTATGAAATTTCTGTGATTTATGGATATCGATTATTTGACATTTGGATGTTAATTTCCAAAGGAGAAAATATTGATGTTGATTATAAGTCTTATATTGGTCGAATTGCAAAATGTGTATATTTACACTTTATGAGATGAGAGTGTGATTCCCATCTTTTTTAACTCTTATTTCACAAACTTTGAATTAATATTCATAGTGGGCATCCTTGATAATGACCAAAAATAATAGCTGGTCCAACACTATTGTTCGATTTACACCTTTTTGTTATTCCCTCCATCCCAAAATAATTTTCGCACTTTCCATTTTAAAATGTCACAAAGGAAGTGTTTTCTACTCACAAAAGTTAATAAAATACACTTTTTATAATTTATTATTTAACTTCATACTCACATACTCCATTTTTTCTTAAAATGTGTGTCATGTCTCTTATGAAAAATAAGTTGGGCCAGAGGAAGTATTACCAAACTCATTTTTAGGTATGGTACATGCTTTTTTTATTTTGTTTTTAATCAATCCATATTGTAGCTTTTTCTAAAAAATGCATTGAATTTAGTACTTCCTTCATCCAGTTTTATTAGGCCTGTTATTTTTTGTCATATGTTGGAGGATATTATGAGGTATCATGAGGTTTTTTTTATGAATAAAGTGGTTGTTTATGAAAAATATGACACCTCATAATACCCCATAATATCCTCAAATATATGACAAAATAACAAGCCAAAAATAGGCCTATTAAAATTGGATGGAGGGAGTATAATCTTCTGTTGCTGCAGACTTTTAACATTTTGGTTTGATTCTCTCTTTTTGCCTAATACTTATAGTTCTGGTTAATTTCACCTTCACTTATCTTTGGCTTCAAGTATGACTGCTGTCAATTGTTATTCTACGCACAATCATGTCGTTTGTTGGATGGAGTGTGTTAGGTTTTGTTCATCATGTATACTTTTGATTGCACTATGGGATACTAAACACGTGAAAGTTATGTTACTCCAAGATTTGAGAGTCTGCTGTATGAATATAATGATTGTTAATTGTTATGAATTCATTTAGTGTTAGTGAATTTGATGAAAAACATGCACATGGGATTGTTTGATATTGCTTCTGCTCAGGAACTAATAAATTATGAGTATTATTCCTTTTTTATTGTATCATTTTTCTTTATTTTCATTAAAATTTGTTAGTTTTTTTATATATAGATATAATTTTAGAATTAATTAGTTTCTAATTAAAGAAATCTATTTAGAATTAATTAAAATGTAAAAAAGTTTGTTATCAAAGATTTACTGAATAAGAAGGGAGTTGGGTATTAGAACTAAAATATTCTTTCTCTAAATATCACATGAATACGTGATTCGTCTTCTTTTATCGAAAAATAAATAAATAAATAAAATTCCTTAAAATATAATGATTTGCATATTTTCGTATTTTCATCATCTTTGTTGGGACTGAATTACTAAAAAAACAAATAAAAGATTTAGAGTATGTTTTTAAAATAATTTATAAGTTGTTTAAGAGTTTATAAGCTCTTTTAAAGTGTTGAGTTGGTTTTATATAAAAATAATTCATGATAAGTTTATCATGAAACAATTAAAAAATATCATACTTTTTAATAGGAGTATCAAAATCTCATCAGGGATATCATTCATTTTCATCATCTTTGTTGGGATTGGATCACTACACACGAATTGAAAGAGGAGAGGAAGTTCAAGAAATGGAAAACCCAGTTGTAGTCGATATTGTGCCTTGTGGAGTTCTTGAATGCTTCTCCAACAGCTTTTCATGCCGTGGGTAATTATTTATTCATTTTTTTCTTTGATAGTTTTTAGTCGCCCAAATTATTTTTGCAGTCTCCTAGATTTCTAATTATTCTTGATTGTGTTCCTCTTCCTATTATTCAGACCAAATAAAGAAAAAGATGAGGAATTTCATGTATTCATATTTAGATTTTCTAATGGAAATTCCTTTTTTTTTTTAAAAATTGTATTCGTAAAGAACAATTAAAAAAACAATCAGTTGGTTGTGGTTTAGTTTTTTACTTTGTTATTTCTTCATTTTTATGTATTTGAGGAGTGCTGGATTTGAACAGCTCTCGGAGAGAGATGTCTGGAAATTGGAAGCTGGCAATAAATACTTCTTCACCAGGAATCATTCTACTATTGTTGCTTTTGCAATTGGAAAAAAGTATGTATGTTAAGTCTCAGTCTTGCTCCCCTTTTCTTTCTCGTCTCTATTATCTTAACTTGTTCAATTGAAAGTAGAGATTCTATAGCTCAAATCAAAAGGGGAAGGGCGAAACCTGAAAAGAGTTTGAAAGAAACTATATAAAGAGACTTCTTTATCACAATAGCGTAAAACTGACACTGCATTGATGGATAAAGTCTTTGTTTGTTAGGTGTTATATAAAAAAGGAGGCATGTTTCATATGTGGTGTAGTTAAAAAACGAATGAGTGTGAAGATCGAAGGTTGTTAATTTCATAAAAATGTATACGATGAAGCAACTGTACACAATGTAAGGATTTTGTATATGTTTAAAGTGGCTGATGTGAATTGATTATTTACGTAGGTATATCGCTGGAAAAGGGATTTACATAATTGGTGCTCATACAGACAGTCCCTGCCTAAAATTAAAGCCAGTTACAAAGGTAATACTTATAACAAAGTATTTGAACGTAATGCCATGTATAGTTAGAGAGTCACAAGTTTAGTAGGATAAAAAAGGCTTAGTTACTTTCATTTATAGGTTTCAAAAGGTGGGTATCTGGAAGTAGGTGTGCAGACTTATGGAGGTGGGCTGTGGCATACATGGTTCGATCGTGACCTCGCCATTGCAGAAAGGGTTATAATTCGAGAGGAGAAAGATGGCATCAAATCCTACTCTCATCGTCTAGTCAGAATTGAGGAACCCATTATGCGGGTCCCAACTCTGGCAATCCACTTAGATAGGTGTTTTTTTTGAAAATATTGCATCATTTATTTGATTTCTGGACCTACTGCATTATGTTGTTTTGTTTCATTAACTTTTTATGCTTCTGTTTTCTTGTTTTCATAGGGATGTGAATGATGGCTTCAAGGTTAACAAACAAACTCACCTTGCTCCTGTATTGGCTACATCGGTTAAGGTAATTATTAAAATGACTATATTAGTATTAACGTTTAAATATAAATAACTTCTGATGCATATATTTTCACTTACATCTTTCTGGACACAATTGTCACGTGGACTTTTAAAAGAATATTGGGACCTTAGTGTTTATATGGTGTTGAAAGGTTACCCTTAAAGCAATGTGATAGGGTCAAATAATACCCATCAATATAACTTTGATGAGGGCAATACGCGCCATTGCTTGGCTTGAATTCGACGAACGGCTTTCCAAACTCTCGAATCCACAGCAATAACCTGCGCAAAGATCGGGCCCCCCTCTGATGTTAGTATTAAAATGACTATATTAGTATTAACGTTTAAATATAAATAACCTCTGATGCATATATTTTCACTTACATCTTTCTGGACACAATTGTCACGTGGACTTTTAAAAGAATATTGGGACCTTAGTGTTTATATGGTGTTGAAAGGTTACCCTTAAAGCAAAGTGATAGGGTCAAAAAATACCCATCAAAATAACTTTGATGAGGGCAATACGAGCACCCCTTTCAACAATCGATCGAAGCCAGAAAATGAATCAGGTTCTCGCCATATCTTGGCTTGAATTCGACGAACGGCTTCTCAGCTCTCGAATCCACAGCACTAACCTGCGCAAAGATCGGGCCGGAGGGGGGCTCAGCCGTCGATCCTCTGACGCTCAAGTCAGTAACATATATTTTGTAATCAAGCTATTAAAAGTACAGTAAAAATGTATGTAGTTTCTTAGGGAAGAAAAAGGTAATAGAAGTAATAATGGTGATCTTGCCTTGAAGAAGATCAAATGAACTTATTTATACCCATTCCTTATAAAGGGTAAGATAGTAACATTTATAGTATTGACCTAATTCAACTAGGACCCTTACCAGAGCCATGCCGCACTGTAGCAGCTTTGACACAGCGCATCAACTCTGACCTCTTATCCAGAGTTGAGAGCGAGATAACTTATTTGGTTCTTGAAGAGTTTAGAGCTTGAGATAAGGTACTTTTAGCATGTCTGTCTGCTAGCTCAGAGACGTGAGCCCAACTGCTATGAGTTTTGCACGACTGAGTTCATATCAGAGCTCACAGCTGGTGCGAATAATAATCGCCCTCAGCTTAACTCGATTCCTTCTCGTACGTATATTTGTTCGTGATTTATTTCCATGAGGCTTCCCTTCAGAGAAGTTTTATTCGGTTCCGACTCAGAGATGAGAGGAGTCTGATCAGAAGTTTGAGGTAGATTATCTCATTTTAGAGGTCTGGGGCTATGTGCCGATTAGCTCCTATCATCTGTGTGAGAGGGCGGATATTTCCTTTATCAATGTGAGACAGAGATCAGATGTCAGAGGTGACATCCAAAATATTTCTTCCTACTCTCATCGAATTACTCCAACCAGTAGGATGAAAATTTTCTCTGGCCTCTGATAGGTTATTGGGTTAGAGAAGAGGACCCTACTCAGAGGTCAGAGCTGTTCTTGTATACTTTCTCGAGGACAGCCTCCCTTGTGGGCTCTTACTTGTAAGTCATACATCTCATTGGCTAGCTCACAGATCGCGGATCGTATTGTCCTTTTGGTAATTTCCAAGGAAACAACCTCTCTATTGTGACTTCTGAGATATGGGTTATTTTGCCCATATCATCTACTCCCCCCTATTCCTGGTAAAGTTTCTTTTGAATTTTATTTGGAATATGTCGATGTATTGGTACTCACACGTGTTTCTGTGCTCTGTACTCTGTACTTTGCCTGTGCACTGTACACTCTACATGGGTGATTCACATTCTCACATTTCTTTCATGTTTAGCTCGCGTCTAAGAGCCATACCTCTCTTTCATTTTTCAAACATTTGTTCTTTTCTCTGACCCAACAGGGGTTAATGACCACTAACTTCTACATCAATTCTTGTTCCACATAGTATTGTACCGTGGGTGTTAAGTACTGCCCTAATTCATTTAGGGCAACTCAATAAGGTAATGCTACTAAATAGCAGCCTTTGACAAATCACCTTTGGTCTCTCACTCAGAGTTGAGAGCAAAAGGATTTTCTTTAACTTGCGGATCATTGCCACATGTCTTCATATTCAAAGGTATACTCTAGATAGGGTAAACCTCTTCTGTTGAGTTTTTCTTATGATACGTTTTTCAGTTTTGAGGAGCTTAGAACCTAGAGATGGAGCACTCTTAGTGTGTCTACTGGTTCACCATTCAAGTCAACTGTAAAGTAATCATCCTTAATATTACTTGAATCCACCTCTCGTGCACACTTACATGTGACCTACTTCTATAAGAGAAAAGTCTCACAGGAGTTTCGTTCAGTCATGCTTCAGCTCTAACTCAAAGCTAAGAGAAAGCTCGTTTCTGACGAGGATTAGCTCGTGCTATTTTGAAGGTACGAGGCCATGTACCAATTGGCTTAGCACTTTCTTGTCGTCCTAATATGTTAACTCATTATTTCTTTTAATTCAGAGGTATGAGGCCACGTAAATTCTGGTCATTCTCAGCAACTCCTTCAGATCTAAGGAGTGAATTTCAATCTTAGAGCTTTTGAAGCAAATGATCTTCATTCTTTAGAATGATCCACTGTTTATTTTTGTATGTTGATGCAATCTATCCCTCTACTTTGAACTTAACTTCAGCTTTTGAAGTGAACATTCTCATTGTCAACTCTCGGGAGTTGATGCTAATTTCATAATCCCGCCTTTAGGCTTCACTTCATTTTTCAAAGTGAATTTTCCCGTCACATTAAAACTCATATAATCTGGCTTCTAATATATTCTCAAACATGTCCTCTGTTTTCTGGCTATATTATGCGCCCGGCTCAAGCTAAGGCTTATGTGATTATTCATGCTCTAATATGTGATTATACTTTATGTAATATAAAAGCGGTCCATGTTTAATTCTTATTAAGGCTTACAGGATGTAGATCTAAGAGTTGTACGTCTTCCGTGTTTTTAAATACATCCTCTCTTATCTTTTGTCTCGATTGGCTATGGAGTCATCCATCCTCTCGATTTCATCGCTTCTAACCTCTGGAAATCTCGTAAAGATGTGAACATTCATTTCACGGTTCCAAAGGCCTATCAACATGTTCACCCGTAAAGGTTACTTGTCACGCATATGGTATCTTTCTCTATCCTCTGTAAAGCTCAGAAGCCAAATGATGTCAATGGCTAAAAGTATTAGTTCATGCAATTCTGATGGAAGCTTTTCTAAACGTACTATACTTATCTTTAAGGCCCCTAGAGCTCTGGTCTTTCATTAAATTTCAAGAGCACTTGGTCATGCTTAGACAAAATGATTGCGTACCTTAGCTGAAAACAAGTGATTACTATCGTGTCTAAATCCAGTTAGACATAATATTGGTAGCGGTTCTCGAACCAGTTCTGTAAGTCCAGAGGGCAGAATCCACCTCTTCAAGCTTCCACCAGCTCTTTCAAGTCTCATTTTGGGTTGACTTAACATTGTCTCATTCATAAATTCTACCTGTTCCGAGCTGCGGAAATGGATGTCGTCGGATTCCCTTTCCAGGTACCACATATGACTTCATATCCTTCTGTCAACTCTGAGTTGCACTTCTCATCACTAATCAATGTTATGGGAAATTTCATTCCGACCTCTGATATAAAGACTTTACTCGACTCTCGTGGTATTCAGAAAGCTGTAATAACCTTTACAATCTTCACTATACATTTCTCTCAATGTACAACTCTTCTCCAGAGTCAATAAATCAAGTGTTTTCCAACCACCAAATATTCAGCATATATGGCTCCTCTAAAGACATCCGATCGACCCGATCTCTGCACAGTCTGCAAATACCATTAATGAGTGACATTCAGGCTCTGAGATCTGCTCTCGAGTTGAGAGTCATAGTACACAATACTTCTAAGCTTTGAAAAGCTTAGAGAATAATGAACATCCTTCTCCTGCTAAGTCGCAAGCCTATATATATGCAATGACTTTCAGAGGCTACATGCTCTATACCTTATATTCACCTCTATCCTCCGGAGAATACATATTTATAATCATGAGCATTCCTCTGGTACCCGACTAAGGGGTCAGAAATTAGAAGTGACATTATGAGTATTTCTTGTATTCGTGTTGTTTCATCGCCACATATGGTGAGTTTTAATTTTTCTCTGACTTCTGAAGATTCATGAGGCCAAAGGGGGTTTTCTTCCTTTGAGGATAAAATTTTCATTTTAGATGATTCATCAAGTGGGTCCCTCTTGAGGCTCATTCTCGCTTGTTGGAGGATTCATAGGTCACAAGTTGTTTGGCTGGTCAGCCAATTTTCTGGGCAAGGCGCCCTTAGTTGTTACCTTTGACATGTGGGCTATTTGGCTCAAATCATTAGCTCCCACTCTCGCTTGTTGAGACCCGATGTGGACAATGATCAAGATGTCTAGTCATAGCAGGTTGCTCTCTTTACTTTTCAAAGACAATATCTCTATTCTGGGACCTGCATGTCCCTTTATCATTTTAGAGCATACATGCTCTTATCCCAAATACTTATCATCTGCTCGTTAATGCTTGGGTTTGGTTCGTTTACCACCACTTGTCTTTTACTTCTGTCATAGTGTGTGGTTAAATTGAGTTTTGTTTTTGCAATTAGCAAAAGTAGAGGTCATAGAGCAATAGTATATGTTCTTCTCCTTTCAACTATATTTATCTGCTCTTAAGATAAATTTTTCATCCCTGACTTCTCAAAACGGAGGTCGCAGAGCAAAAGTGTATGCTCTTCCCCCTTCAGACATATTTATTTGCTTTTAAGATAAATTTTCATCTCTGACTTCTCAAAACGGAGGTCGGAGAGCAAAAGTGTATGCTCTTTCCCCTTCAAACATATTTATATGCTCTTAAGATAAATTTTCATCTCTGACTTCTCAAAACGGAGGTCACAGAGCAAAAGTGTATGCTCTTCCCCCTTCAAAATTATTTATCTGTTATTAAGATAAATTTTTCATCTCTGATTTCTCAAAATAGAGGTCACAGAGCAAAAGTGTATGCTCTTCCCCCCTCAAAATTATTTATCTGTTTTTAAGATAAAATTTTCATCTCTAATTTCTCAAAAGAGAGGTCACAGAGCAAAAGTGTATGCTCTTCCCCCTTCAAAATTATTTATCTGTTCTTAAGATAAATTTTTCATCTCTAAATTCTCAAATTCATTATTGCTGGTTGAGCACTTGTCAACTTCCAGACTCTTTGCCTATGATCCTTGTGTACCTGTATTCTCTTATTATCATAGTATATGGACATCCATTTTCTCCCCTTTCTTTGAGGAGAATTTCGCTCAGAGTGCGCTCTCCTCCGAGGAATTTCGAACTCGTAGTCTCTTTTTAACACTTGTTCAGTGGGCAGAGGCACATCCTTCTAGGGCTCTTTCAAAGCTTCAAACATCTTCCAGCATCTGTCATTCTGATTGAGAGAAGAGATAGATTAATATCGTCATGTCACAGTTGTGGGCTTTGCTTCTCCTTTTTATCTTAATCGCATTTATCATAGTTAACCGAATGGGAATATATCATTCCCTTAATACCACATTTTCCAACAGCTCTACTACCTCTGGGTATCACATTCTCCCGATATCGGCTCTCATAGCTGATCTATCATTTCCGGCAACTGCCTTGCAACTTTTGGGTTTCACATTCCCCTAGTACTAGCTCATTGCTGATCTGTAATTTCCGGTAGCTGCTCTGCTAACTCTGGGTCTCACATTACACCTTAACTATATCTCCAATAGAGGGAAAAGGGTAATATGTTGGGCACGTTCCTAGCCCTGAGCTTTCTGAGTACACTTGGGGTCCTAGATTCTAGTGCACTCTGGATCCCAATGACTAGCTCATTCAGAGCTCCAGCCTGGGACACGCCTGTGGCCACTTAGATCCAAGCTCAGAGTTAGTATTCTCAACCTCGAGTTGGTGGCTCAAAATGACTCTTAGCTCCAAATACTTTGTGAATCAAAGAATGGTCCACAACTTTTAATCTCTCAACTCTCAATTCTCAACAGTTATCGAATAATATGACAGAGTAAAGCTCTATTCTCCAACTCCCATCAGTAATTCTGACCACTATTTTATCATAACTGTGATTCATAACTTCCGAGCTCCTAAGTGGAGAGTTGTGGAGAATTTCCTCATTAGGCGGAGATCTTCCTTTACGAAGAGTTCCCCTCTCAACCTTATGCAGTGCTTTCTAATTATTTGCACCTTTATTTCCAGAGGTGTGAGTCTACAACGCATTGTTACTATAATACTCTGTTTCTTCTTCCTCTGAATAACTTATCACGCTCAACCACATGAGTATTACGAGTATCAACTATGGTAGTTGCTCTACCCTCTGGCTGCTGCTCCGCCGGCAGCTGCTCTGCCATTTCTGGTTTTCGCATTGTCTTCTCTCAGGACGTCTCCCAAGAGAAAGAATAATGTGGTCGGGCGCGCTAGGCCCTAGGTTCAGGTCCACTTTGGGTCCGGGCCAGGGGCTCGATCGGCACCACAATCCCGGACACACCCATGGCCATGTTCTTTCCTCTCCCCTACTAGGGGAGTCATTGTATTCAAAGTCGAAGCTTCCTGCTGACAATTGATTTCTGCTATCTGACTTGCCAAAACTTGATTTACTGTCGACCGAATTAATGCCCTGGGCCCTAAATTTCCAGACACGCTCGGGGTCCTAAATTCCGGCATACTTTGGGTCCCAATGGCTGGCCCACGGCATACTCTGGGTCCCAATGGCTGGCCCACTTGGAGCTCTAGCCTGGGACATGCCTATGGCCATTCAGATCCGGCTCAGAGCCAACTGAGACTTACGGGATGTAAATCAGATCCTTGTTCAGAACCAACTAAGACTTACGGGATGTATGCAATTAGCTCTACAACAAAAATGGGGTGTTCAATCCAGATCTCAGAGAATTTGATCATTATCTCACCCTGACCTCTCAGAGATAGTCATTTCACTATAGCAAATAAACAATGTATATTTTTACATCTATCATCATTCAATCATTTTAGACCATGCTTTAACAACCAAGGTTGAAAATATCGTTATCGATGGAATTATCGAGATCTTAAATTTGAGGAAATATCGATGGATATATCGATATCAGTAAATGTAAAAATTTTAAAAATTTTAAAAGCAAACATTAATACATAAATTTAATAAAAGAATTTGAATAAATTTTACAGTTGTGACAAATTTATATATAATCACTATTTTTTGGAGTTTTTTTCCAAAATTCATCGATATTTTCTCGATATCTTTCGATATTTTTCTGATATTTTTCGTTATTTTCTCGATATCTAACGATATTTGGTTTTAATTGTGAAAAAAATAAGCGATATTGATATTACAGACCGATATTTATCGATATTTTTTTATCTTTTTATTGAATATTATGGAAATATCGTTTCTACCCAATATCGATATCGGTGATTACGAAAAATAGATATATCGTGGATATATTGGGATATTTTCATCCTTGTTAATAACATATTCATCAAGAGACAATTCATACCCGACTCACTTCATAAAAAGTTGTTTCAGAGATGATTTTCGGAAATATCTCAATTATAAGGCTAATCCACCTTCACATGCATTTTTTTTTTGTAGGAAAATGTGCATCTATCCTTGCTTTCACAACGAGTTTTATTAAGCATATATCAGATATTATGTAAGAGAATTATCACGTAGTTTCCAGCGCGTGTTCAGCACGTTATATTCCAAAATCATCAAAGAAAATAACTTCTATAGATCTAGAAACATAGGCTTAACTCTATATCCGTTAAGTTTCACAACTTTTGATTAGATATTCAATGTATCTTTGCAATACACCAACTAAGCAAGAGATATTGACACGAATTTATGACATGCTTCATGTATTTTTACAAAATCTTCTTTATAAAATTATCCATACGTATCTTCATATATTTAATTCATCTTCGTCGTATACTAAAATCAATCGTCTCTAACCTATTTAGCACATGTTCTCATGATAAATTCGCATTTATCAAATAAGTCATATATATTTCAAGTTATATCTTAACTTGAATTCACAAAAAAGGTGTAGATATACCTCTCTTAAGTTGTTGAATATGTCTTGATGGGGTCCCTTCATCCACATATTTCTTTATCACCCCTATCAATTCGCGCTAGGAGATTCATCCTTCCATGCATCCCTTCGAATTTTCACATTCACTCCAGTGTGAAAATCCTAAGCATTTTCCTTTCTCGTAAGAAGCAGATAAATCTTTAGGTGCTTCAATCAAATCTCATTCGAATTAGATAATTCAGAAATTGATACAGTAAAGTATGTATTGTGAAACAAGTTTAACTTCTTGATTACTGGACCAAATTATTCTTAAGACTTCCCTCGTTGTAGAACAATCATTGTTTAAGTTTGAATTTTACCGCTAGGCGGGGTTTAAGCTTCATCGAGTAAATTCACATTCCGGTATACACATGTATATGTGATGTGTACCAAGTTAAGTCAAAAGTGCGCCCTATGCATGTGCAATATTTACATATCAATCAAATGTACCCTTGAATAAGAGATATTCATATGTCGGTGTATGTCGCAACACGTACTCATGTCAACTCTAAGGACATGTCTCCATCTGTTTCATACGATAGTTCTAACCAAGGATGAAAATATCGTTATCGCAAGTAATATCGCAACCTTAAATTTACGGAAATATCGATATCGCATATCGATATCACAAAAAAAAAAAAAAATATAACGGAAATTTAATATGAAATTTTAGGGATTATTATAGCATGTTATTATGCATATGTTTCATTTAAGATCACAAAAAATTGACATGTTTAAAGCAAATAAATAGATAATGGACTATATAATCATTGTCTGACATTAATTAATTAATAAAATAATGCATAATACAATAAAAGATTATTTGAATTACGTAATACAATACATTTAGTACCAAAATGATAACCTATGGGGTTTAAATATAGAAGATGGAATCCCATCTTTGTCCAAACAATATTGGTACCAACTCATTGCATTAGAATTATCCTGCATATAGTTATGCACATGACATTCATATGTTTCTCTATCTCTTCCAACTGTTTCACCATAGATTGAATAGTGTGCAGTAACCCAATGATTTTGTTGATATGAAAATGGATGCTGAAACACATTTTGAGTATTCCAACCAAATTGTGAACTCGAATGTGTGTCAGAAGCATATGAATCTTGAGACATATCACTATGATTAGTGTCCATATTCATTGAATCAAAACCGACTGAAAGTGGTTCAATATCAGCACTTGAACTTTCTTCTTGATTCCAAGCATGTCGTCTTATGTATTCCTTTCCAATAGCACCTATCTCTGGACCTCCTGCTCTACTTCCATGGTCCATATCTTGTGTTGCATGAGTGAAATCAGCCTCACAAGTGAATGGACTCATTTGGTTTGAAAAATGATCATCCTCGTTATTTCCACCATTTCCATCACCATCATCATTTTCACCATTTCCACCACCACTGTTTCCACCATATATGTATAAAAATAAAACCGTGAAAGAATATACAATCACTAAAAAAAAATTATCATTTGAAAATTGTATAAAAATATAAAAAAAGAAAAAATTGCGATTTTTTATGTAGTGCTATATTTTGTGATATATCTGCGATATTTCCCGATTTTCAATTAATTTTGTACTACAAGTGAACCGATGTCGATATCGATATTTTGCAATATATCCACGATATTTTTTAAAAAATACATTGTACCCCAATATCCATATCGCATACTTAAAATTTGCGATATATCAGCGATATATCCGCGATATTTTGCGATATTTTCATCCTTGGTTCTAACCAAGGATGAAAATATCGGTATCGATGAAAATATCGGTATCCTAATTTATGGATATATCGGTGGAAATATCGATATCGAATATCGATATCGGTAAAAAAATAGAAAATTCACGGAAATTTCATTAAAATGATGGAAATTTAACATGAAACTTTAGACAATATTATTACTAGTCTTAATAAATTAATTGAACTTAAAATCTCAATAATATGAGAATCTTACAACAAACATATCAAGAAAACATACGTAAAAACGATACAACAATTGTTTATAATTATTGAATATTAGACAACTAATACCAAAATGATGTCCTATGAGGCTCAAATGTAAAATAAGAACCATCTTGACACACTAATGTTGTTGACCAAGGATGAAAAAAAAAATTTAATACCGAAATTTTACCGATATGTTCCCGATATTTTACTGATATTTCCCAATATTTCCGGATAAGTTGTAAAATTTAAATTACATTTGACCGATATCGATATTACATTAGATATTTCCTGATATTACATTCGATATTTCCCGATATTTTCCGGATATTTCCGGATATTTTACCGATATTTTGGAAAAAATTTCGTTCAAGTGAATATCCATACCGGTGACATGAAATTTCCAAAATTTCGGCGAAATTTCCTGATTTTTCAATCCTTGGTTCTAACAACAATTCATTTATCTCAACTATTCACTTGAGCATTTAATCAAGCATGTGGTGGGCGTTGTTAGTCTTTCTTAAGAATACATATGTTCGTCATTTTCAAACATCAAGACTATCCCCAAGTGTTGCATATTAAACACAATCAATGATAGCACAGTGAGTCAATTCAATCAAATCTTCTGTAATAGAATATTGCGTGACACACCCATAACGTCTCAAACAGAAAATCATTGCTAACCTCAATGTTATCAAAGCCACAAAGGATTACAAGCAAACATATAATCGCCGACAAATATCTATCACGCACTAATCAATCTCATAACCCACATACCTTCGTCTTCCAAGTAGGGGCATTCTATTTCAGTGGGTACCAATTTTTAGCATGATAAATGATTTCATACCTTTGCGGCTTATAGCAACAGCAAGGATCAAATGGAAGCATCCCCCAGGATAGGAGGGATTAAACAATAGAATTACCTTGCTAGCTTTGCTGTTTTCGAACAATGAGGAGTTTCTTACTCACCAAGGATTGCCAATATCAGGCCAACAACAGTAACAGCAGGCTGTCTAGCCATTTTGATCCTAACTCACACTTCCTTTGCTTGTGGGCACCGACTCACAGCTGCAAGATAATGGCAAGGAGGAGGCTCCGAAATGAAAGAATGGAAATCAAATCGTTTCTAAACAGCAGCGAAGATTTGCAGCGCAGCAGTGTTGCTTTACGATGCAGTGACCATTCGCCCGTCATCGACGAGCTGTAATTGATCAAAGATGAAACAAGGGCTTCCAAACTGAGAGACAGGTCTGGCTCTCCCCATCATAAACCCAGTGCCGGGATGTTTAAAGAGGACGATGAAGGCCGCTAACAACCGCACCACTGGGGCGATGGTGCCCGATACCAAATGCACCCCTGAGGCTGGGCCACCGAGGCGGTGATGCCTCCATCATCGGTATGGTCGACGAGAAGGGGCAGGCGCTATGCTATGCATCGTTGAACCCGCAGTGCCCGACATCAGGCGTGGGTTGCGTAACTGCACCTTCACGGCAGCGCTACCGTTGTAAGAGCAAAGACATCCACAGATTCAGATGGCATCAATGGTGCTCGGCACGAAGGTGAGGTAGAACTTGGATTCAGGGGATCGTCGGACGGTGGTATTCGATGCTAGATACGACCATTAGGGGCGAGTATGACCATTAGAGTAGCAGATGCCCCAAATCAGCGCGAAATCACGTGATACCTTTCTTAGTCCGAGGAGGCAGCGAAGCGGCTACCAGAAACTGCCCACTCGGATAACGGTTTTTGGTGCCAGATATGATCCCGCGGCCGAACTATTGAGGCGGCGGTACTTTGGAGGCCGATGCGGTGGCCAGAAATTCCACAATCGAGACTCGCCTAGGCGGAAGACGGTCTCTCCTCTTGCAATCGATTCTCGTTGATGACACAGTGGTGCTTGATAAATTACTGGAATGACGCCATCAAAAAGGGGCTAGCGTCTGGTGCCCGGCCACCAGGCATGATCGCTGAAATTGACCCATGGAAGCGGTGGTGTTCTGTATCGGGTGCAACACCAAACCTGATATGCTGCGGGCAATGGCCATTCTAACAGGGCTAGGGTAGAACTAGGTTGCAATTAGGGCAACATCTCCATTCAAAACAAATACAATACGGGGCTGCAAATCCGAATAGAGAATGATAGATCTATTAATGGCGGATTTATGAAGCTCCCTTTGTAAATTGGGGAGAATGATCTTCCAGGGGATTTGAGTTCGTAATCTGTAGGGCTTTGCTGAAACAAAACAATGAATTAAACTCTAATAATTCATTTCAAATTGCACAAGTGTTCTTTAGAAAAACTTGAAAACTTAGGGATTTGAGTTCGTAATCTGTAGGGCTTTGCTGAAACAAAACAATGAATTAAACTCTAATAATTCATTTCAAATTGCACAAGTGTTCTTTAGAAAAACTTGAAAACTTAGCCAAGGATTTTCTGAATTTCTTCAGCCTTTTGAACGGATTCTTGTTCAAGGAAGGGGGATCCATAAGATATTTGTGAAAATTCTCACGTCTCAACTTGGATTTTCCACAGACGGCGCCAGTTGATAGGGTCAAAAAATACCCATCAAAATAACTTTGATGAGGGCAACAATCAATCGAAGCCAGAAAATGAATCAGGTTCTCGTCATTGCTTGGCTTGAATCCGACGAATGGCTTCCCAGCTCTTGAATCCACAACAATAACCTGCGCAAAGATCGGGCCGAAGGGAGGCTCCGACGTCGATCCTCTGACGCTCAAGTCAGTAACGTATATTTTGTAATCAAACTATAAAAAGTACCTTAAAAATGTATGTAGTTTCTTGGGGAAGAAGAAGGTAATAGGCGTAATAATGGTGATCTTGCCTTGAAGAAGGCCAAATGAACTTATTTATACCCATTCCTTATAAAGGGTAAGATAGTATCATCCATAATGTTGCCCTAATTCAACTAGGACCACTTAGCAAAGTCATGCCGCACTGTAGCAGCTTTGACACGGCACATCAACTCTGACCTCTCATCCAGAGTTGAGAGCGAGATAATTTATTTGGTTCTTGAAGAGTTCAGAGCTTGAGATAAGGTACTTTTAGCATGTCTGCTAGCTTAGAGACGTGAGCCCAACTGCTGTGAGTTTTGTACGACTGAGTTAATATCAAAGCTCACAACTGCTATGAGTTTAACTCGATTCCTTCTCGTACGTATATCTGGTTGTGATCTATTTCCATGAGGCTTCCCTTCTGAGAAGTTTTATTCAGTTCCGACTCAGAGATGAGAGGAGTCTGATCAGAGGTGAAAGGTAGATTATCTCATTTAAGAGGTCTGGGGCTATGTGCCGATTAGCTCCTAATCATCTGTGTGAGAGGGCAGATAATCCCTTTTTCAGTGTGAGACAGAGATCAGATGTCAGAGGTGACATCCGAGATACTTCTTCCTACTCTCATCGAATTACTGCAACCGGTAGGATGAAAACTTCCTCTGGCCTCTGATAGGTTATTGGTCAGAGGGAGGAGGACCCTACTCAGAGGTCAGAGCTGTTCTTGTATACTTTCTCCCTCCCTTGTGGGCTCTTACTTGTAAGTCATATATCTCATTGGCTAGTTCACAGATCGCGGATCGCATTGTTCATTTGGTAATTTTCAAGGAAACAACTTCTCTATTGTGACTTCTGAGATATGAGTTATTTAGCCCATTTCACAATGGTAATAAACATATTGGTCTTCTTTCTTCTGTTAAACTAAAGATGTTATTTATACAAATCATCACACAGAAAAGCGAGAGATATGTGAGTGTTAAAGAAGGAACATGACATGTTTTTCCTCTTTGAACAATTATCACTAACAATAAATATTGGTATGGAAAATTTCATTTTCATAAAGAGCACTTTCTATGACATTTCTAAGTTTAAGTTTCAATAGGAGTCGTAGTATAGTCAGGGATGCAAACGACGGCCACCAACAGCTAAACCAAATTAGTGAAAAATGGTGGAGATGACATTTGACGGCGCCTAGACGGCCTTGACACTGCCTAGGCGGTTTTGGCGCCACCTAGACAATAGGCGGTTTTTATTTTTTAAATAATTTAAATCGGAAGGTGTTTCTCAAAAAAGTATTCGACTTGCGTAGACAGTTTTTATATATATATTTTAGAATAATTTAAATTGGAAATTTTCTTTTGAATTAGTGTCCGTTTTAGAGAACTTGACAAGGATGATTTCTCACCCGATGACTAAGAAATAAAATGTTGATGTTGAGTTTGAGTCCGACTATAAAAACCATTTGTACGGAGATAAGCAACCTTTGTCTTTTGAAGTTTTTTTATTGAACCACTTAGTTTGATGTTAATTTGTTTGTATTATTTATTTTTTTATTTTTGCATTTATTTTAGAAGTTGCACATGTCGTATTGTGATAGTTTTTTGCATTATGTTGATTTGTTGCAATTTATGAAAAAAAAAATTTTGGCTCCGTTTAGACGGTCTAGACGTTTGACGGCACTCGACCGCCCAATGACAGTCAAGCGCCATTTTGCACCCTTGAGTATAGTACTATCTGATTTAGAGAACATGCTCTTTTGCCTCATTCACTCTTGAGCTCGGGTGTACAATTTGACTTGTATGACAAGATTAAATAAGGTAAGATGCAATACTTAAAGATTATCGTTCTAGGAACATGCCTAGAGGATAGAGCTTTTGACAGAGCCCTTTAATTTATCCTTTTTGTTTAGCATTTAGTAATTCAACTATTAAACTACATTCCTTTTTCTTGGATCTTATGCTATTATTCTTCTTATTTATAACGTCAAATTAGAAAGCATTTGGATGTGTGTTAGGAATATAAGCTAGGAAGCCCTAACTTAATCCAAAACTATGGTCAAAGGTCAAGGATTGACTCCCACTTATATATCCATCCACAATTTCTTGTGGATCCGATGTGGGATAGTAACAATCGACCCCCCTTAAAGCCGGACGTCCACGGACGGCACACTCCGGGTGGCAACCCATATGCCAAGGCCCACTTCCCGGGTGGCAACCCCCCTTGGGCCCACATTCAGGGTGGCAACCCCCCTTGGGCCCACATTCAGGGTGGCAACCCCTGGGCCCACCATCGGGTAGCCCCATTCCGCAGCCCACCCGAACTTTTTCCCACAGACGGCGCCAATAGTTAGGAATATAAGCTAGGGAGCCCTAACCAAGGATGAAAATATCGGTATCGACGGAAATATTGGTACCCTGAATTTATGGATATATCGGTGGAAATATCGATATCGAATATCGATATCGGTAAAAAATAGAAAATTCACAAAAATTTCATTAAAATAATGGAAATTTAACATGAAATTTTAGACAATATTATTACTAGTCTTAATACATTAATTGAACTTAAAATCTCAATAAAATGAGAATCTTACAACAAAAATATCAAGAAAACATACATAAGAAATATAAAACGATACAACAATTGTTCATAATTATTGAATATTACACAGCTAATACCAAAATGATATCCTATGAGCCTCAAATGTAAAAGAAGAAAGACCATCTTGGTCTAAGCAATAATGGTACAAAGTCCCGAGGATTGAGAATTGAAAAAAAAAAAAATATTATTTCCCGAAATTTTGACCGATAAATTACCGAAATTTTCACGATATTTCTCGATAATCTGCACATTTTGAATTACCCTGGACCGATATCGATATAGTAACCGAAATTTCCCGAAATTTCCCATATTTTCCCGAAATTTGACTGAAATTTTGGAAAAATGATCATTCAAGTGAATTTCCATATCGGTACCCTCAAATTTTCGAAATTTCGGCAAAATTTCGCGAAATTTCAAACCTTGGCCCTAACTTAACCTAAAACCATGGTCAAAGGTCAAGGATTGACTCCCACTTATATACCCATCCACAATTTCTTGTGGATCCGATGTGGGATCGTAACAATGTGTCTTTAGGATATGTTTGATTTGGGATTTTGAGGATTTTGAACTCTAGTGGATTTCAAAACTTTGATTAATTAATGGGAAAATTACAAAATAATTTACAAAATTGACACAAATTACAAATAGGTTTATATGAAGAAAAAAAAATTATGCTTCTGTGCAGAAGAAAATTATACTTCTGTGCAGAAATTGTGAACCAATTTGTAAATATAGCTACTTTTTTTAACCAATATGTAAGTAACCCTTGGTTAATAGTAGTGTGTTTATTTTGAGATTTAAATAGGGTAGGACTCAACTTTATGTCATATTAATCTATTATTATGATTGTTGATTGCAATTGTAACAATTGAATGATTGTGTAATAAACTAATAATTAGTGTGAGAACTGAAAAGTGATACTCCCTCCATCCGCAAAATTATTTCCCACTTTTCATTTTTGTTTATCCACAAATTTTTTCCCTTTCTTATTTGGAAACAATCTACGCTCACAAATAAAAGTTTTAGCCCCACACTACCTCTGTTTTTCTCTTACTTTATCTATCATTTCAATATAATACTAATTTTTATTAAATTTGTGCCACTTTTCTAAGGGGAAATAATTTCGTTGGCAGAGGAATAAATAAAATAAGACTAGGAATAATAAACTCATATGGGTCATTGAATAGACTGGTGTAGAAATTAATGTTATTTGCAGAGTGAGTGTCTTAGGTTTCTAAAAACGGATTCTAAATCCCAAAGTAGGGCCGAATTGAGATTTTAAAATGTCAAATCTAGTTTTCAAACTCTTATAGTTTGCAATTCTATATCTTTCATGCAGGCTGAACTAGATAAACCAGCGGCGAAGAGTGGTTCAAATACAAATACAAATGAAAAGCATCATTCGCTTCTTTTGCAGGTGTTTCATTCTTCATCTGTAATGTTTTTACTTTTGTGTTTGCATATTGTTTTGTGGGTGATGTGAGGAACTATTCTTAATCAGTCATAAATATTCGCTAATAATATTGATTTTGTTCCCCTCTTTCTCCATCTGGTTGCTGATCAACTTGGTTGTGAACCAGATGATATATGTGATTTTGAATTGCAAGCGTGTGATACTCAAAAAAGTATTCTCGGTGGTGCCTTGAAGGAATTTATATTCTCGGTGGTGCCTTGAAAGAATTTATATTCTCCGGAAGATTGGATAACCTCTGCAGTTCATTTTGCTCGTTAAAGGTTTGTTAATGTGAAACTTAAAGGTTTGTTAATGTGAAACTATTCAAACATACAGTTTTTGCATTCTACTGAAGTTATAGTGTTCCACTAAAGAAGCAAAAAGTAGATCATATTTTGCAAACAATCACATCTCAAAATGCAGAATAGATTATTTATTTAGTATGGTTTTTGACTAATTTGGAGCTAAATCTGTACCATACTCAAGTTAGGGACTCTTGCTTATTCACGATTAAAAATCCCTGAGCTAAAATACGAAGGCTTAGGCGCTTGGTTCAAATTCTTCTGTGAGAGTAATAATAAGAATCATTTAATGGTCAATTACAATGTGAATGATGGTTACATTGTTAATAGTTAGCTCTAATCCTGGGATAGATGGAGACAAGAAATGGTTTTCGATTGAGGAACTGTGAAATGATTGAGGTAATGATTGTATGGGAGGAGGTAGTTAATTAAAATGAGTTGATGACCAACTTAGTTTAAGTCTCTCTGCCCGTATCATTAATGCTTACCATAGTTTGAGTCTCTTTACATTGTACCAAATATAAGCATGCGAACTGGTCATCTTTTATTCTCATTAGCCAAACCTAATTATCCTATGTCCTTTGAACAACTTTAAACCGTGCTGCGCCTTAATCCATTCTGCTGACCATCAATTTCTAATGATACAAGTATAAAGTCTCACATGTTTTTTCCTTTTTATTCTTACATCTTCCTTTTTCTTATTTAACAATAATTCAAACTAGGGAATTGTAGGATATCATTCTTACTAAAACATTTGTACTGTGATGATCTTCATTCCAGGCACTGATAGATTCGACTTCCTCTGAGAGCAGCCTGGAGAAAGAGATTGGCATAAGAATGGTTGCATTGTTTGATCATGACGAAGTTGGATCAGATTCTGCACAAGGAGCTGAATCCCCAGTTATGCTGGATGCTTTATCACGAATCACTCATTCCTTTGGCTCAGATATTAAGGTAGGAGTTTTTCCTAAGGAGCTCAAATCAGGAAATACTACGACATATTCTGCAATGTAGCCTTTAAGTAGATATGATTAAGTTCTCAAAATAGAATCAGCAACGAGCATGCCGTCGATTGAGTCATTCTTTTTTTGATAGAGAGAAAACATGGCCCCAAATCAAGTCTTTCTTTTGGATAGAGAGAATGAGAGACAAAATCTCTAATAGAAAAGTTACCTTTCAATTTCATGTTATATCATGCAGGGAGCAGAACTTTCTGAGTATTTGAGTTGGACTACGAGCAATAGATATTTAGGTTGTCATTATATTGGGCTTGATAATAAAGTTTTGAAAAACCCCTTGGTACATATTAGGCATGGAAGTCCACAGAAAAATGAATTTGCATTATAAATGAATTTGTAAACTATAGAAACAATTTCTAGAAAACTATGAATTCCTTGTACATGTTGGGCTTGATAATAGAGTTACGTAAAATTCCTTGTTATTTTACCTGTTTTGTTCTTTCTTCTTTTCTTCCTTTCATTCATTCTTTCTTTCTCTAATCGCGTTCTTTCTATATGTTTCTTACATAGTTGCTACCTAAAGCAATTCAGGACAGTTATCTTGTATCAGCTGACATGGCTCATGCCTTGCATCCAAACTATATGGTATGTTTCATCTCTTTCCTCTATTTACAAGATTAGTTGAGCTTCACTTTGACATCCCTACCGTTAATAACCCAACTTCAGCATAAACTATCCGTACCATGCTACAACATCTAAGTGTTTTATGCTAGAATTGTGCTCCATAAGAAACTTATCGTCGGGCTCCATATCATCTTTCCCTCTATATATATACATATGTATGTATATTCCCTGATTATATCAGTGTGTTAATATATTTGGTTTATCAGGACAAGCATGAAGAAAACCATCAGCCAAAGTTGCACAGGGGACTTGTCATCAAGCACAATGCCAACCAAAGATACGCAACGAATGCAGTAACTTCCTTCTTATTCAAGGAAATAGGAGCTAAGCATGACCTTCCTGTACAGGTTTGGAGATTCTAATACCCTTCAAACTTGTGCTTAGATTAAAATTTCCAGCAGTATGAGTTTCCATTCTTTCTTTAACAAATTTGAGTCCAGGAATTTGTGGTTCGCAATGACATGTTGATGTGAAGCATTCTTGTGAACACTTCAAGGCCTTCTTCCAAGACTACTCACTTCTTGATGCGAAACTAGTCGTCGATATCTAGGGTTTGTGAGTTCAATTTGACATACAAGTTAGTAGTTTCTCTACTTCACCTATGGCTATTTCAATGCATTGTCTCTTTATTTCTTACATAGATATTTTCTTGTGAGATCGTTTCACTTCAGAACTAGTCAAGTCATATGCATCCTTGGGAAAAAATGTTATCTAGGGAGTAGTTGAGTTAACAAATCCATTTCATGTGGACCTCAGGGTCAAGTGAGTACTGAGGTTCTCCTCACGATCTCGTGATCATACACCTGAGACACAAGGAAGTATTTTTTTTTTTAAAGTTCAAACAATTAAATAAACATTCGCTTGTTACCTCCCCAACAATGGCGCCATTGACTTGTCACTAATACACATTTACACTTATAGAGCTCTAATAAGAGCTCTCTAAGAGAAAGCTGTCTAAGTAAATTTTTCACTTAGAGAGCTGTTAATAACAACTCTCTAAGTGGCTTTGGACTTAGAGAGCTGTTATTAACAGCTATCTAAGTGGCTTTGAACTTAGATAGTTGTCTCTTAGAGAGCTCTTATTAGAACAATAAGAGCTCTATAAGTGTAAATCTGTATTAGTGTGTACTAGAATTTTGCAAATTTAACAAAATTCACATCTTCAAGAGGAAGAGATCATGTAGTATAAGCAAACATATAAACCAAGTTAATAATCCAAAGAAGGTAAATATATGAGCAAATGTTTGTTTATTGTTTAAAGTAAAGAAACATCTAATTGGAAATTGAAAATGCAAGAGGGAGTTGTGTACTTAAATTCTAACAATTGTGTAATGAGATAAATAAATTTTTTTAGATAACTTAAAGGTGGAAGTATATTCTGAATATATAATTCATCAGGCATCCCCTATTCCTATGTAGTTCAACAAATATTTTGTGTATTTTAATTTATTTATATATAATCATCACTTAGTTAAGCAATTATTTTTTAAACAATTGTCTGTCATCTTTTTATCAAGTTGAGTTTCTTCAGGGCCCTCATTTGAGTCGTCAGGACAAATTAAATCTCCTAGGGGTGGTGAATTAATTATTCCATTCTAACATGGGTATTAAGTCAAATTAATTCGTCTCTCGCTATCATAGTCAACTGTGTAGGTTTGTTAATCTAAAATTCAAAATTCACATACTTATATATTTCTTGTGATATATAACATATCCAATGGACATAAACATAAATTAAATACACACAATCAAACTCAAAGATGCAATTTTTACTCTAAAAAATGCACGTAGAAATATAAATACTGGAATTAAAATTCATAATTAATCAATTTTCTTATCCCAAATAAGGTTTCTCCTAATTTCAAAATATTAGAAATATCAAAAGTTTATTCATAATTAACCTAAATACACCAAAATCAACAACACATTAAACAACTATAATCAAATCCATAAATTACGAATTGAAATTGCAAAAGTGAAATACAAATTTTGATATCACTATAGGAATTAATGTAGAGAAAATCACAATGAAAAATAGATGTATTCCGCCTCCAAAACTAAAAATCCTAACTAATGTATCGCTCCAAAAACCCTATGCTAAATCATGAAAAGAAATTGTTTACGTTGGTAAAAAAATGAAAATAAGAAGTAAAACGTGGCTAAAATACTCATTCTAATAAAATAAAAAGATTTTTACTCATTTTTTTTAAGAAAAAGTTTTCTACCCACTTAACACTTTTTGCCCTCAATACTCTTAAAATTTAAATTTTATTAAATCATTATTAAACTTTTAAAATTTCACTAAATTCAATTGCTACTAAATTAAAATTTATTAATATTAATACAATTACAATTAAATAGTACTAATTATAATTATTTATTGAACACCATAAATTACTGAAAGTTTTACAATGAGTAATTATTGAAATAAATACATAAGTATAATTGAAATTGTAAAATACTTGATTAAGTAATAATAAATAATAATTATATTTTTAAAAAATTAATATTGATATAATGTTAATTAAATATTAATGATTACAAGTGTTCATTATATACACAATAAATGTGTCTTTAATAAAAGTATATATGTATTTTTATATAAAAATGGGTAGAAAACTTTTTTAAAAAAAATGGGTGGGTAAAAATCTTTTTGTTTTATTAGTATGAGTATTTTGGCATTTCATCTCAAATAAGAAGCGGGGGGGGGGGGGGGGGGGGGGGGGGGGGGGGGGGGGGGGGGGG
>JAPKLY010000462.1:51513-63138 GCA_026898435.1 Prunella vulgaris
CCAAATTAATATCTTCTGCTTTGCAATTTGGCTTAACCAACTAATTTTCTTCATTACCATCATTCACACACGCCGGTTTTCAGCAATGGTGGAGGCTATGATTCGATTGAGATGAGCGGAGACTTGACTTCAATTAAATTGTTCAACTTCGACGGTGAGATTTGATTCCGGGCGGCGATGGAGGTTGCGCGACTTTACGCGCGGCGGTTTGACTGTGACATGGTTTCGAGTGTTTGAACTTGACTTGAGGAACAGAGGTGCGACTGTATTTCCTGGTGCAATTGGCGAGATTTGGGCTAGTTGGAATGGAATCAACGAAATTGATGTGTGGAGGGAGTTCGAACAGGTTTTTAAGGTTTGAACGATCATGGATTCCTACTGGAAGAGGTTAATTAGCTCACGATTCAATTCCGCGTGATGGCTGAATACAGAATGTAACGGTGCAGTGCTTTAATGATGGTAGTTTTCAAATTATCCCAATTTAAATTCAAACACAATAAAGGTATGGGCCCCATCTCCCTTTTAATGTTTTCAAATGTGCAATCCTGCACAACTCCAAAACTAAATTAATTGAAAAATAAATAATTTGGCATCAATTAATTAAATAGACAACAATATTTAATTGAACGTTAAATTCACATTTTAATTCATAAATTCACCTCAATTTTTATAAACTTGCAACAAAATAAACATTTTCACAATTATACTCAATTAATTTAATTAAGTGTTAAAAATGCACGAAATTCTATCAAAATTGATAAGTTCAATATTAGCATGTCATATTAATACATCATTAAGTTACGAAGAGAGGGCAAATACCTGATATTCTCCTTCTTGTAGAATGAATGTTGTGCTGTTTCCAGCTCTTGTTCGTTTTCGCTGCACTCTGCCTTCCTCGTCAATCTGCAACAAAGTCGGGCCGGAAAGGATTCCGGTGTCGACCCTCCGACGCTCAAGTCAGTATTTCAGGTCACCATGGATGTAACAGTAACGAAAATGTAAAGAAAATATCTGAATATGGATGAATTGTCATCTAAGAATGATTAAGTGTGCTATTTATACTCCTCTCTTCTTAAAGAGAGGGTAGGCAGGTTATTTTGCCTTTTTGGGACCACAAGGAGGGATACACAAAGGTAGTGGAGCATGACTACACTGAAATAGTACTTCTAGAGTGGACACATGGCGCCAGACTAGTGGCTTCCCTGTACTTGTCTGATTTTTCCATGGGATTTAGGCCGACGCTTACCCTTTAAGATCCAGCCAGTTAATCCTGATCTGACAGTTACTATAAATATATGATGTTTGGGTCCGATAATATGATCAACCTCTCACCTCTGGATAGAGGTCACGAGTCAGAGGTGACATAACAATCGTTCACCGTGTTCATGTCGTATCACTTCTTCTTCTGACCTCTGGGCTCTTCAGGGGTCCTCTTATCATCTATCCAAGGGCCCACATGTCACCAGTCTTTGGATTCGTGGGTTGAGATTGGGCCCGAAGGGGTCTCAGATGTCATATCTGGGGTGTAGACTATTTTGTCCACATCAACTACTCCCCTTATTCCGAGTAATACACTCCATAGGGTGTTTACGTGGAGTATCTATACTTTCTGCCTCTTCCCTCATTCCGTCTGGAACTGGATTACTATTTTTACCCCTATTTAATGTTTGCATGGTTTCAATTTCCCGTCCTCGGTTTTGGGTTGTCGTCTCTGATAGGGCATGAATGTGCCATATCCCAAAAGTCACAAGAGAGGTTGTCACCATAGGAAGTAACGAAAAGGACAAGGCAATCCGCGCTCTGTGACCTAGCCAATGAAATGTATGACTTACATGTGAGAGCCTATAAGGGAGGCTGTCCTCGAGAAAGTATACAAGAACATCTCTGACTTCTGGCCTAATAATCTATGAGAGGCCATAGGAAGTCTTCACCCTACCGATTGCAGTAATTCAATGATAGGGAGAAGAAGTATCCCGGATGTCACTTCTGACATCTAGTCTCTGTCTCACACTCATAAAGGGAATATCTGCCCTCTCGCACAGACGATATGGGGCTAATCGACATCCAGCCCCAGACCTCTGAAATAAGATAATCTACTTCCCACCTCTGATCAGACTCCTCTCGCCTTTGATCAGACTCCTCTCATCTCTGAGTCGGAATCGCATAAAGCTCCTCTAAAGGGAAGCCTCATGGAAATAGATCACAAGCAGACATACATATGTGAAGGAATCAAAGATTAAACTAAGGGCGATTACCATTCGCACCAGCTGTGAGCTCTGATATAAACTAAGTCGTGTGAAACTCGTAACAGATAAGTTCACGTCTCTGAACTTGACAGATATGTTAAAAGTACCTTATCTCAAGCTCTGAACCCTTCGGAGCCAAAAAAGTTGTTTCGCTCTCACCTCTGGATGAGAGGTCAGAGTTGATGCGCCATGCTAAAGTTGCTACAGTGCAGCATGCCTCTGCTACGTGGTCCTAGTTGAATTAGGGCAACACTACAGATATTATTATTTTTTCCTTCATAGGGAAAAGGTATAAATAGGTCACTTTGGCCTTCTTCAAGGCAAGATTACTATTATTACTGTTATTCCTTTCTTCTTCCTCAAGAAACAATACATTTTACTGTATTTTCCTTATGGTTTGATTAAAAATACACGTTACTGACTTGATCGTCGGAGGATCGACGCCGGACCCCCTCCAGCCCAATCTTTGTGCAGGTTATCACGATGGATTCGAAGAATTGGGAGATCGTTCGTCGAATTCAAGCCGAACGATGATGAACCTTGATGCATTTTCCAACCCTTGATCGTTTGTTAGATAAGGTGCAATTTTTGGCCTTATCAGTTGGCGCTGTCTGTGGGAATATCGAGCTTGGACGTGAGGATCTTCATAGAAATTCTATTGAAATCTTGTATACACGCAAGATCAACTCCAAAAGACCCGGGAAGATCTCCCGTTATACACTCTGTTATACATTTTTCGTATTTTTTCTGAATTATTAGTAACAGAAATTGCAGGAATAAGAATAGGAGCATAAAGCTTCAACTGCGATAGCAGGGCGATCTCGCACCTATATCCTTTCATCCTACGGCCCCAACCGCTGATCCTTTGAGCATCATCGCCTTGTTATAAGTTTTCAGGCGCGGATATCTCGCCCCGGTGGATGCTGATTCCCTTTCGGTGGTGTGATTTTGGGCGAATAATGAGATACCTGGTTACAAAAAATCCCCAAACCATCATGGGATGAGGAAGATGAGAAGATGCCCCGAAAATCATGGATAGGAAGACGAGAAGGTGCCTCGTGATCCGTTGACCACCGCCACCTCAATAGAGACAGATCGGGGCATCCACTCGTCCCGGTGAAGGTCGTCGCCCCTCGATGAGCACCCGGAATAGCCAGCATCGCAAACTTCTGATCTGGAATTAGACGCGCTACCGTTGGTGAGATGGTTGGCATCGCGACATATATTGTTAGGATATTCTTGTTAGATGTTTTGATGATAAAATAAACCAATCAGCTTGTAATAGGACCAGCTGAACCTGTTAGTTAGCTGATGAGTAGTTAGGATTAGATAGGTTCCAGTAAGGGGGAATCAACCTTGCTGCCTAGAAGATCCGAAGCTATCATAGAGAAGAAGACCAGCTAAGGTTTTGAGGACTTAGCTGATTCCAGAAGACAGAAGACTTGAGCAGCTGACACTGGAGTATCAAGAGTAGAACATCAGAGGAGTTAAGATCAGCTGACATCAGAAGATCAGCTGATCAGCTGAGCACGTCGCAGACAAGACAAGGACCAAGGATCAAGAGTTTCCAGAGGAAGTCCAAAAGACCAGCTGAGGTGCACACCAGCAGACTTGCACATCAGCTGAGGTCCAAGTACCAGCAGACCGTACACCAGCTGAGGAGACAGATCAACTGAGGTCTTGTGCTCCGCCCAGATTCTTCGGAATCATTCTAAGGGTTGACTTGCGACAAAATGAAGGGATTCCCAGAGTAGAAGATCAATCAATCAAGGGGACAAACTTGATTGATTGTAGATCGCGAAGATTGACGGGAATCAAGAAGGAGATTCAATCAATCTCAATGATTGATTGAATACGAGATTATAGGATCTCAGATTTCTAGTCCATCCCAACGGCTAGTTATTTGACCCTATAAATTTGAGTAACAGTGTTGATTTCAGTATCAGATTTACACTCACTTCAACCTTGCCGAAATTTTGTCAAAATCATTACTCGCTCTTAACATCTTACATTTATACTTATCTTTTGTAAAGCTTTGTAGAAGCTGTTAGAAGTCGATCGCTGTTTTAGCATTGACTATTTGTAAGAGAGTAGTACTCTTGAAGTTTGTGAGTGAGTGAGTGAGTAAAGTTAGTGGAGAGCCCCACAATTCCAGTTAGATTGTGGAGAGTGGAGTAGGACCTTTCGTCCGAACCACTATAAATCCCTTGTGTCTTGCATTCTTATTTTCTGTTCTTTATTTGTGCACATTACCTAAAACCTGTTTTCACTAAAACGTTTCCGCACAAAATTTCACAGCGCACAATTTTCAAATTCAGACTATCTCAAGTAGTCTGCTAATTTTGAAATAAGCCGAAAACTTGAAAAAGGTTTTGAATCCCTACAAGTCTATTCAACCCCCCCTTCTAGATTTGTTTCAGGGTATTCCTTCTTTAAAACCTGCCTTTGGGACCAACATATATGGTCTGGCAGTCGCACCCGCACGTCCGTGTGCCGCCCACTCTGATTCGGCCACTTGGACCCAACAAAATTAATCGCAGGGGAGGACGGTCTCTTCCTGCTTCGTCTTTTATCGGGTTGCTACTCAATAGCGTGGCCTGGAGGTTGCACCCGGTATCAAGGGTCATCGCCCTGCGCAACAATTTTGGGCGGTTGCGTCGTTGCCTCAGGGGAATTCAGATTATCGAAACCATGGCCGAATCCCACAGCCTGGTAAGGCAATTTCAATAAACCGCACTCAACATCAAATGACACTGCATCAGTTTGGGCAGATTACGCCTGATGCTGAGTATCGATCCCCTCTAGCTCACGCCGACTCTTCAAATGCCGCTACATCACCGGCGTATTTTGTCTCCTCGGTAACGTAATTTCGGTGATCGCATGAGGTAAACCTGGCGTGAATTACCTCTGGTTGTGAAACGAAACTCAAATAATAGTGATAGGGGGTGAATGCGCCATACCCCAGAAGTTACAATAGAGAAGTTGTCTCCTTGGAAATTACCAAATGAACAAGGCAATCTGCGATCCGTGACTTTGCCAATGAAATGTATGACTTACAAGTGAAAGCCTACAAGGGAGGCTGTCCTCGATGAAGTATACAAGAACAACTCTGACCTCTGGCCTAATAATCTATGAGAGACAAGAGGAAGTTTTCACCCTACCGATTGCAGTAATTCGATGATAAGAAGAAGAAGTATCACGGATGTCACCTCTGACATCTAGTCTCTGTCTCACACTGATAAAGGGAATATCTACCCATCCCACACAGACGATAGGGGCTAATTGGCATCCAGCCTAGACCTCTGAGATAAGATAATCTACCTCTCACCTCTGATCAGATTCCTCTCATCTCTGAGTTGAAATCGAATAAAGCTTCTCTGAAGGGAAGCCTCATGGAAACAAATCACAAGAAGATACACATACGAGAAGGGATCGAGTTAAACTGAAGGAGATTATCATTCGCACCTACCGAGAGCTCCGATATGAACTTTGACATGGACCAAATAGTCCACATCCCAGAGATGACAGCCAAGAGCCCCTCATGTTCAATCTCGATTAACGGCTCTAATAACATGTGACCTGTGAATCCTTCGATAAATGAGAATGAGTTGTATAAGAGACTTACTCGTTAAGATACCTCACTGATAGGGAGCAAATGTGCCAGATCCCAGAGGTCACTGGATGAAGAAAGAATCCCACTTTGAGGAGTAAACCTGATGTATTAACACGGGGTTCTCAAGGTTAAGAACCCTCGGTATATGGATTGGGAACGAAATAATCCCAAGGTAAATAATGGACGTAAGCTCTGCCTTCTGAACTCATTCCTCTGTCAGAGGGCAGAGGATTCCGCCTACAATGAAGAGTTATCTTGTGAAGGGGAGAACTTCCTCTCTTACTTCTCACATCTAACCTCTGGGAGGTTAACTTACTCGGTACTCGAAGTTGAGATGGCAGGAAAGAAAAGAAATCCTGTCGCTATCATTGGAACCTAGGATATAGGCGTAGGCAACCAACTGAATCAGCATGAGGGAATATTCTTGTACTCATCACCAATAAGAAGATGCCACGTGTTGTACTATCTGCAACTTCCTTATGAATTGCTCCACTACCACTATCCGGCTGTTAGTAGTGGTCCCAAAACAGAGGCAAAGACCAAAATACCCTCCTATTAAGTGAGAGGGTATAAATAGTTCTTTTCACACTTTCTTGGTTTTCAAGACACATTTCATATACTTTTTCATACAACAACTTCCACACATTTAATAATTTATCTCGGGGGCTGACTTGATCGTTGGAGGGTCGACGCCGGAATCCCTTCCGTCCCGACTTTGTGCAGATCATCGGAGGAAGGAGTGCAGTAGTGAAGAGATCCATCGGTATCCAGGGAACAGAGAACCAGTTTGTTGCTGAATAGTGGAATATTTCTTTGATACCTCCTTTATTTGATTTAATTGTTGAGTCGGGTATTTTTTTACCCGATCAAATAGTAATGAATATTATGATGAATTTACTTCTTGAAATTAGTTACAGGCCGGGTTTTGAGTATCAGTGGTTTTCAACAATTAATACCTGTCTGCCTGTAAGCTGGCCGGCTTGATTGGCCATCCCCAGTACTTTAGATGTTCTTAATTGCGATGGTTTCCATGAATATTGCAGGCTCATGACCTATTTCCTGTTGTTTGAAAAGTAGCAGGTTAATGATGCCTTCGCCCTGCTGCGAAAGCTTCGACCCTTATTACCCTTATGATGCTGTACGACAATTATTTTTGAACCTGTAATTTCTGTTTCCCCACCTTCGCCTCATAGCCTGGATATGCTTGACATCAAGCAACGCGGCATCAGTTTTGGCGGATTACTCTTGACGCTGAGCACCGTTTCCTTCGATGGCACAATTCCGATGTGTATCGACTGCCACCACGGCATTCACGCTGCTAAACTTACTGCCTGCGATTTCATGGTCGCGTCCACATTTCCGCTCCTCTGTTTCGGTGGCCATCGCTGCCTGTCAAAGTATCTTCGCATCATCGGTGTAGTCCTTCTGAGGCTATTGCTCGTTGATGTCGAAGAGCGAATAACTGTTACACCAGATGTGGATTTAGCTTCTGAAATTGGTTTTGTCACAAGCCGTAGAGGTATGGAATCAACTATTAAGTTTGAGAAACTGCTCATTGAAACAAAATTCCCATGCTTATGAAATGAAGGTATGTGATTTCGTGAGATTGATGAACAGTCAAATGCCACTATGCACATTTATGGGTAATATTCGAGTATAATTGCACCTGAACCTCTGTTTCATGTTGATATAATTGTTGAAATGAAATGATACATGCTTTCTTTTGATTGATTAATTGATGAAATGAAGCTGGAAGTAAGACATGGCCTGTAAGCATTTTATTTTAGAGTATGGTGAATAAATGAGCGTTCATCACCTATTACACACAGTTGATTGGGCCATAAGGTTGACAGATGCTTGCTGTATATTTGTGGGTAATACTTGGCTACATTCTTACCCAAGTGATTCTCTGCTAAGATAGCTATGCTAAGGCTAACATTATCTTGTGATTGACATATATTTCGTTTAGAATAAATGGGTGTGTCACCCAATTTTCCATTTTGGATGATCTAATTGAAATTGATTCACTCGATGGTCATTGATTGTATATGATATGCGATATATGAGATAACCTTGTTGCTTGTTAGGCCCGAAAACTGGAGGAGACCAGTGTGTGATGAGAAATAAGTGTTATGTCTACCATATGCTGGATTAAATGCTCGAATGAATAGTGGAGCTACATGAATTATTATTAGAACTATTTTATGAAGCAGATGGAGATATGTCCATAAAGTTGACATGAGTAGGTGTTGCGACATACACCTATTATCAACAGGACGTCTCAGCTCTTACTATGTATTATTATTTCCAACCTCATGTGCATTTTTATTATCAACTATGTTCTTGAAACCATCATTTTCGCATTGTTTCTGCCATGAAAGAAGCCTCCTACTTGTACAGATTTTGAAGCTCCTGAATGTGGCTATTTTCAAGTTAAAACTTAGGTTGTGTTTCAAGAGTCATATCTATATTGAAGCAGAGACTTATGGCAGATATACGTAGAGTCTGTCATAAGTTTGTGGTGATAATTGCTCATTGGATTTTCTTTGGGTCTTATTTAAAATGATGAATATAAAGGGGTGTCACCCGATATCCCATTTTGTGGAAATTGATTAAATTAATTTATTTGATGGTCACTGATTACTTGTGATGTATTGCATCTGAGATATTTTTTACGCTTTTAAGCTTAAGAATTTGAGGTGATGAGTTACGCCCACCGCATGCTTGATGAAATTTTTAAGAAGCTGAATAGATTGAATAAGTTGACTAAATTGGTTTGGAAAAAAAAATGCTACTATGATTATGATATTTGAGAAGTGAACTCTACTGCCTAAAAAAATAATAGTAATAAAGAGAGCTTGTTCGGGTTCACATTATTTATCCTTTGATGAATTTTTTTTGCATTTATTGATTCCAAGAGAAGGTGTTTGTGGGATTTAAGATACACCTCCATCTCTAATTGATATGCGCACATTGACTAGATATTTCGAAGACAATTTGTCTTTAGATGCAAGAATGCAGTCGACATCGTGATGAGAAAAATTAATTAAGCTTGTTATTAGTTCGAATAATTTTTTGAGAAAGTCTATAACTTCTTGATTTTGTTTTTATGTTGATATATGTGATGAAACGTGTTGTCAAATACTTATGCATGAAGTACAGATTGCGGGAAAAGAATTGAGAAACCCCGTTGAACACATAAGTATGTCATTCACACGTATATTGCAAAGTTAGCTTATGTTTAAGACAGGAATGAGATGAGAACGGTAATTGGTTTTCCTAATTAATCCTCAGTGTTTTAGTTAGAACTCTCTGAATGAAATTAGTGATTCTTGATTTGATTTTTTAAGTGGGATTACGTGAAATTGATATTTAAACCTTGCAATACGATCTTGGAATTGAATGAGGCTCTTGATAGCATGATCAGGTGAGATGCGATTATTTGGAAAATTGGTACAATAATTGAGACACCAAGTTTATTTCACAGTACATGCTCTACTGTATTAATCAGTGAATTATTTAATTCAAATGGAACTTAATTGAGCACCTAATGATTTACTTGCTTATTATGAGAAAAAAAAAAGCTTATGATTTTCACACTGGAGAAAGTGTGAAAACTCGAAGGGGATGCATGGAGAGGATAAATCTCAGAGCACGAAATGGTGGGGGTGATAAGAAAACTCGTGGATAAAGGGACCACATCAAGACGTATTCAACAACTCAAGAGAGGTATATTTACATCATTTTTGTGAATTCAAGTTAAGATATAACTTGAAATACTTGTGACTTATTTGATAAATGTGAATCTATCATGAGAACATGTGCTAAATTGGTTAGAAACTATTGATTTTAGGATACAGACGAAGATGAATTAAATGTATGAAGATGCGTATGAATAATTTTATAAAGAAGATTTTGCGAAAATACATGAAGCATGTCATAAATTCATGTCAATATCTCTTACTTAGTTGATGTATTGCAAAGATACATTGAATATCTAATCCGAAGTTGTGAAACTTGACAGATATAGAGTTAAGCATATATTTCTGGATCTATAGAAGCTATTCGCTTTGATGATTGTGGAATATAACATGCCGAACATGCGCTGAAAACTACGTGATAATTCTCTTACGTAATATCTGGTATATGCTTAGTAAAACTCGCTATGAAAGCAAGGATAGATGCTCATTTTCCTACAAGAAATGCATGTGAAGTTGGATTAGCCTTATAACTGAGATACTTCCTGAAAACCATGTCTGAAATAACTTTTTATGAAGTGAGTCGGGTATGAATAGAGAATTTGCATGGTGAACTGTTTCTTGATGAATATATTATTAAAGCATGGTCTAAAATGATTAAATGATGATTAAATGTACGAATATACATTATTTATTTGCTATATTGAAATGACTGTCTGTGAGAGTTCAAAGGTGAGATAATGATCAAATTCTCTGAGATTTGGATTGAACACACCCTTTTTGTTGTAGAGCTACTTACGTACATCCCATAAGTCTCAGTTGGCTCTGAGCCCGGATCTGATTTACATCCCATAAGTCTTAGTTGGCTCTGAGCCCGGATCTGATTTACATCCCATAAGTCTCAGTTGGCTCTGAGCACGGATCTGAGTGGCCACAGGCGTGTCCCAGGCTCGAGCCATTGGGACCCAGAGTGTGCCGGAATTTAGGGCCCTGAGCGCGTCCGACCACATTGTTCCTTCTCTTGGGAGACGTCCTGAGAGAAGACAATGCGTAAACCAAAAATGGCAGAGCAGCTGCAGCCGGTGCAGCCGCCAGAGGGTAGAGCAGCTACCATATTTGATACTCGCAATACTCGTATAGTTGAACGTGATAAGTTATTCAGAGGAAGAAGAAACAGAGTCTATTAATAGTAATAATGCGCTGTGAATTCACACCTCTGGGAATAGAGGCGAAAAATTAGAAAGCACTGCATAAGGTTGATAGGGAAACTTTTTATAGAGGAAGATCTCCGCCTGATAAGGAAATTCTTCACAAGCTCTCCACTTAGGAGTGTGGAAGTTGTGAATTAAGGTTACAATAAAATTGTGGTCAGATTTATTGATGAAACTTGAAGGAATCAGAGGAAACTGGTCAGAGCAGTTGGACTCTGTCTTCTGGGTTTATAGAATAGGATTCAAGATGGCCATAGGAGAGACACCTTTTAATCTAGTTTATGGAGCCTCGACCATGATCCCTGCCGAGATTGGGATGGAAAGTCACAGGATACAGAACTATGAGGAGAACAGAGAACTAAGGAAGTAGATTTTGGATCTGATAGAAGAAGAAAGAGAGATTGCTAGGCTCAAAACGGAGAAATGCAAGGAGCAGATCAGAACCCGTAGTTCAAGGGAATAAGAAATTTTATCTTTAGAAAGCAAGATGAAAATTTTTCTGAGGGGGAAGAGCACGAGTTTTTTGCTCTCTGGCCTCTGGTTTGAAAGAATAAGAAATTTTATCTTTAGAAAGCTAGATGAAAATTTTTCTGAGGGGGAAGAGCACTAGTTTTTTGCTCTCTGGCCTCTGGTTTGAAAGAATAAGAAATTTTATCTTTAGAAAGCAAGATGAAATTTTTCTGAGGGGGAAGAGCACGAGTTTTTTGCTCTCTGACCTCTGGTTTGAAAGAATAAGAAATTTTATCTTCAGAAAGCAAGATCAAAAATTTTCTGAGGGGGAAGAGCACGAGTTTTTTGCTCTCTGACCTCTGGTTTGAAAGAATAAGAAATTTTATCTTTAGAAAGCAAGATGAAAA
>JAPKLY010000462.1:63148-109855 GCA_026898435.1 Prunella vulgaris
TGGTTTGAAAGAATAAGAAATTTTATCTTTAGAAAGCAAGATGAAAAATTTTCTGAGGGGGAAGAGCACGCATACAGTCATAGTATCAAATGCGTAAGGAGTACGAACATGCGTGTACTATAATCACATAAAAGCAGGATACCATTAGCAAAAAAGGATGAAGGAAAACAAACAAAGAGAGTAACTGTTAAAGGAGCACACACGCTCCAAAGAGTACCAAAGGGCACACAGACTCTATATCAAAGACATTGTTCACAGAAGCAGAAGCTGGAGGAATGCCAGAAGCAGAAACTAAAGGAACATCAGAGGCAGCAGCGGGGACAGGATCTTTAGGGGAGCTGAGATCGTAGAGCAGAGGTTGAATCGGGGGGAATGTAGGGTCGGAGGAATCAGCGTTGGTCAACAGAAGAGAAGCCTCCCTCATTACAGGAAGGAACCAAGGGACATGTAGGTCCCAGAATAGAGATATTGCCTTGGAAAAGTAAAGAGAGCAATCTGTGACTAATAGATATCTTGATCATCGCCCACATCGGGCCCAGAAGGATGAGTACAGAAAGGAGAGGTTGGAGTTGCCCCTATAGTAGTCAGAGAAGTGGAAGTCTCAACAAGCAAGGATGGGAGTAGGTGATATGAACCAAATAGCCCACATGTCAAAGGTAACAACTGAGAGCTCATTGCCCAGAAGATTGGTTGACTAACCAAGCAGCTTGTGACATGTGAATCCTTCGACGAGCTAGAATGGGCCTCGAGGGGGTCCCACTTGATGAGTCATTTAAAATGGAAATGCCCTTTATCCTCAGAGGAAGAAAATTCCCCTTTGGCCTCATGAATCTCCAGAGATCAGAGGAGAAAATTAAATCTCACCATCTGTGGTGATGAAACAGCACGAATGCAAGAAATACTCATGATGTTGCCTTTGACTTCTTACCCCTTAGTCAGAAACCAAAGGGATGCTTGATATGTACATATTCTCGAGATCATAGAATTGGATGCAAGACATATGGCACATAGCCTCTGGAAATCAGTGTATGCGTAGAAATGCAGCCCAGCAGGTGAAAGATATTTATTACCCCTATGCTCCTCAAAACCTAGAGGTACTATGTATCGTGACTTTCAACGCAAGAGCAGATCTCAGAGCTCGGATGTCATGTATTAGAACTAAGAAGTATAAAGGAATGAGTAAGAATAACTTGAAGCAAAGGAGTCGGGATTTGAAGTACCAAGACATGAGATCTGGAATGGTACAGAGTCAAGGTGTTGAAGCCAAAACCCTATTGGGAAGGACTGTACGTGAACCATTTGCAGCTAAGGTATGCAATTATTTTGCCTAAGCATTGACAAACGCTTTTGAAACATAATGAAAACCTCTTCTGAGCTCTGCTCATCAGCTCTGAGGGCCTTAGAGATAAGTATAAGGGCACTTTGAAAGGCTCCTATCAGAATTGCATGAACTAATACTCTTAGCCACTGACATCCTTCAACTTCTGAGCTCTCCAAAAGATAGAGAAAGATACCAGAGGCATGACAAGTAACCCTTACAAGAGAACATGTTGATGGGCCTTTGGCACCGAGAAATGAAGGTTTGTTGCTTTTCGAGATCTCCCGATGTTAGAAGGGATGAAATCGAGAGGACGGATGACTCAATAATATACGACTCGAAATAGAAAATAAGAGGGGATGTATTTGAGAGCACGGAAGGTGTACAACTCTTAGACCTGCGCCCTGTAAGCCTTAGTAAGAATTAAGCAGGGACCGTGTTTGCATTACAAGAAGTATTATCACATACCAGAGTGCGAACAGTCACAGAAGCCTCAGCCTAGAACTGGTGCATAATATAGCCAGAAACCTGAGAACAAGTTCGAGAATATATGTGGAACATATAACTCCCAAGATGGGAAGTCAGATTACATGAGTTTCGGGGTGACATAAGAAATTCACTTCAAAAGCGGAAGTGAAGCCCAGAGGCAAGATCATGCGCTAGGCGTCAACCCCCGAGAGTTGATAATAAGATCACTCACTTTAGGGACTGAAGTGAAGTTCAGAGAAAGAAGGATATATTGCACCAACGTAAAAGAATCGACAATAGATCATCCTAGAGAATGGGGATCATTTGCTTTAAAAACTCCAAGATTTAATTTCACTCTTTAGAATTGAAGACTCTATCCTATCCAGAGTATACTTTCAAAACATGAAGACGTGTGGCAACGATCCGCAAGTTAAAGAAAATTCTTTGGCTCTCAACTCTAATTGAGAGGCCGAAGGTGATATGTCACATGCAGCTGTTTGGTAGTATGATCTTATTGGATGACCTTAAATGAATCAGGGCAATACTTAACACCCACAGTACGATACTATGTGGTGTGTAGTCTTGCTGAATTTCGGAATAAGAGTTGATGCAGAGGTCAGTGGTCGTTGACCCCCGTTGGGCCAGAGAAGAGAACAAATGTTTGAAAAATGAGAAAGAGGTGTGGCTCTTAAACACGAACTAAGCATGAAAGCAATGTGGGGATGTATATCACCTATGTAGAGTATAGAGCGCATGGGCAAAGTACAGAGCACAGAAACACGCGCGAGTATCATCACATTGACATATTCCAAGTAAAATTCGAGAGAAATTTTACTAGGAATGGGGGGGAGTAGTTGATAGGGCATGAATGTGCCATATCCCAGAAGTCACAAGAGAGAGGTTGTCACCACGGGACGTAACAAAAAGGACAAGGCAATCCGCGCTCTGTGACCTAGCCAATGAAATGTACGACTTACATGTGAGAGCCTATAAAGGAGGCTGTCCTCGAGAAAGTATATAAGAACATCTCTAACTTCTGGCCTAATAATCGATGAGAGACCATAGGAAGTCTTCACCCTACCGATTGCAGTAATTCAATGATAGGGAGAAGAAGTATCCCGGATGTCACCTCTGACATCTAGTCTCTGTCACACACTCATAAAGGGAATATATGCCCTCTCGCACAGACGATATGGGGCTAATCGACATCCAGACCCAGACCTCTGAAATAAGATAATCTACTTCCCACCTCTGATCAGACTCCTCTCGCCTCTGATCAGACTCCTCTCATCTCTGAGTCGGAATCGCATAAAGCTCCTCTAAAGGGAAGCCTCATGGAAATAGATCACAAGCAGACACACATATGAGAAGGAATCAAAGATTAAACTAAGGACGATTATCATTCGCACCAGCTGTGAGCTCTGATATAAACTCAGTTGTGTGAAACTCGTAACAGTTAAGTTCAAGTCTCTGAACTTGACAGATATGTTAAAAGTATCTTATCTCAAGCTCTGAACCCTTCGGACCCAAAAAAGTTGTTTCGCTCTTACCTCTGGATGAGAGGTCAGAGTTGATGCGCCATGCCAAAGTTGCTACAGTGCAGCATGCCTCTGCTACGTGGTCCTAGTTGAATTAGGGCAACACTACAGATATTACTATTTTACCCTTCATAGGGAAAAGATATAAATAGGTCCCTTTGGCCTTCTTCAAGGCAAGATTACTATTATTACTGTTATTACTTTCTTCTTCCTCAAGAAATAATACCTTTTACTGCATTTTCCTTATGGTTTGATTAAAAATACACGTTACTGACTTGATCGTCGGAGGATCAACACCGGACCCCCCGCCGGCCCGATCTTTGTGCAGGTTATCACGATGGATTCGAAGAATTGGGAGATCGTTCGTTGAATTCAAGCCAAATGATGATGAACCTTGATGCATTTTTGAACCCTTGATCGTTTGTTAGATGAGGTGCAATTCTTGGCCTTATCAGTCTCATCATCCCAGCCGTTCATCTTTTGTGACTCTTTGCTTGCCAAGATTGTGGCCTTACACGTGTCCAGGGAGAGGATACTGGTTTTCGTCCACTTTCACTCTTCCTAATAAAAGCGCCCACAATCACTCCCTATTCAGGGTAGTTTCTTCTTTCTCTCAGTCCTTCTCAATCTGATCATTTAGCGTGCTCTACCAAAATGGATAAGAGAGGAAGGGTTTTTCTTCGATAGAGGGTTTTAGCCAGACATTTCTTCACATCCCTCACCTCCGTTGAGTCGATTACTTCGAGGTATTTTTGTATCCTTTCTCTGCTTGTTGTTCTCTGCATGTTGAGTTCTTAATTTTATTATTTTTTCTTTCTCTTTCAACTGGTTTGTCAAGCTAGCCAGCCTAAATCATGTCAAAGGTTTCCCGCTTTTCCGTCGAATCTCGCCCTGAGAGTTCCTCTGGGAATCTTTCCCATTCTCATTCTTCAAATCGTTCGTCCTCGACGGTTTTAGGGCTTGTTGAGCAATTTATACAATCGAAGGATTTATGTGGCTAATTATACGTAGAAAATTACTCAAACAATAATCTAAAGATGTAATTTGGATTAGTAATAGGAATTATAATTGGAAAAGTAGAGAGAGGAATTGTGTAATGTATTTCTTGTATTTGGGAAATCAGATCCCTACAAATGAGGTGTTTTCACCTATTTATACCCTCTCATCAGTGAGGTGGCGCGTTTTTAGGCTATCATGCCTCTGGTGGTGACAAGTGTCCTCCACTTGTCACCATCTTAGGAACTTGTCCCACTAACTCTAACCCTAACGATTTATGCCTTCCTCTTAGGTTCTGTGGACATCTTGTGTCTTCATCCCTAGGAGAAGGACTACCAGCTGGGCGAGCAATATATTCAGCAAGTGGGCGATCACTTTGGGCTTGTCTTCATGGCTTAGTGTCTAGCCACCTCCGAGCTAGGCGAGCAACGTGGCGAGCGGGCAGGCGAGCACCTTTATCTTGGCCTCGTGGCTTGATGTCTTGTCACCACTGAGCTAAGTGAGCAACATGGCGAGCAGCCGGGCGAGCATTCAGGCGAGTAACTAGGAGACGGTCATGTGGGCTTGTTGCCTTATCACCCTTGGGCCAGGCGAGCAGCCAGGCGAGCATTCGGGCGAGTAAGCTGTGTGATGACCATGTGGGCTCGGTGCCTCGCCACTGCTGACTCAAGTGAGCAAGGTGGCGAGCGGCTTAGCGATCAAAGTGGCGAGTAACTTGTGTTTCAGATCGTTTACACTTGATTGTTCTTTAAACATTTGGCTTAATCTCTCTTTGATCCGGGAGGTTAATTCCCTTTATCAACATTTGCCCCTCAGCATATGCTTTTATATAATTTATCTTCATCAAAGTATATGCTGGAGTTGATTTGTCACGTTGGCGAGCAGTTAGGCGAGCAGTTAGGTGAGCAATTAGGCGAGCAGCTTGGCGAGCAACATGATGCTCGACTCTGTGCTCGGCCTTCTGCTCTCCCTCTCTCTTGACAACTGAGGTTACATTTCGGGAAACGAGGCATCTCCTCGTTTCGCGTGCCAATCAATCATGAAAAGTCGCGCCTCTTTGGAAACCTTTTCAAATTTATTGCAATTAAGTCCCTGAAACCTTTTCCCTCTTTCACTTTTACCCGAATGTATAAATAGGGTTTCCCATTTACTGTTCATCTTCTTCCTCATTCACTCTTATTTTCTGAAATTTTCGGTGATCCATTTCCTCAAGCTTTTTCCCAGCGACTTCCCTGTTCCTTCACATTCCGGTGGACGGTTTTGAGGCTTTAATCAAAGGTAGTTTCTCATTTTCTTTCTTTTAATTTTTGAATTCTCGTCTTTTGCACTTGTTCATTGGGTTCTTCGCCGGAATTCGTGACCGGAATCTTGTTGGTGATATTTGCAATCGATAGTTAGCACATTCCTAGGGTCTTTCCTCTTCCCATTTTCATTTCTTCATCTTCAAGCCGAACAATCTCTCACCGGAATCTGGGTAAACGACCGATGGAGGAGGGCGGTCCGATTGTCGGTCTTTTATCAGTACACCTGGCAGGATCTGAACCCGAGTTGGTAGAGGTAGATCGCCCGTTAGAGGAGGGAGGCGAGCTGGCCGGTGAGCAAATGGGCGAGCAGGTAGTCGAGCCACCCACTGCTCGCCCTGAAGGTGATGACCAAGAGGAGGTGGAGGTTCTCTCCAGTAGTGACGACAGTGATGACTCCATCACCGAATGGTTCGAGTTTGTCGGCTTCCCGTATCCTCATATGTCCTAGAGGTCCATCCCTGAAGGTGTTGCTCAAGAGTTCGATTGGAGGGCCTACTATGATCGGTACACCGCTGACTTCCCAACCCCTCCCCGATGGTATCGAGAACTCGAAGAGGGTGACCGCACAAACTACAAGGCGAAAACTATAGTGAGTGTTATCGATGAAGATGACCTTGACAACATCCGGAGAGAGTATCATATTCCCTGCGATGTTACGATGTATGCCCCTCGGGAGAAGGAAAGGGCCGATTGTCCTCCAGAAGGTCTAACGACTATAAACATACATACTTTGGCCGCCGGCGTGACATTGCCTCTCCACCCTCTCATCGGCCGCTTCTTGGAGACAACGGGTTTAGCGATCACACAGTTAACACCCAACGCCTGGACATACTTCATATCACTCTGTACGGTCTTTACCTTGGAGAGGTACAAGGATCGCCTGACTCCTCAAGAGGTGAATTACACCCTCTGCCTTAGCAAGTGCTCCGAGGAGGGCCAGGGTTACTACTACCTTAAGGCGAGGAGTGATATGAAGATCCTCGAGGGACTGCCCAACAAAGTGAGGGATTGGAAGGAGCAGTTTTTCTTCATCGGAGGAGATTGGCGTGCCCCGGATAATAATGAAGGACTCGGTGGACGTATTATGTCTCCGACTGAGTTTGGCGAGTTGCAGCGTAGGACTTATTTGTACTTGAAATTATGTCTTTCGATATTGTGCCTAATGTCTTTGTTCTTTGTGTTGCAGGTTTGATCCCTCAGCGTTGGAAGAAGACAAGCTTGTCTGAGGAATTCAAGTTTACTTGTATTCTCGTCTGCCGCCGGAACAAAAAGGATAGGACTTTTGAGTACTTGAACAAGTCCAGCTGCCGCATTGCATCGGGGTTGATCACGACTCCTCATCACTTACGAGCTCAAGTCGCTCGTCCTGCAGGTATACTCGTTTTATTCGTTTTTAGACTTTTTGAGTTTGCATGTTCAAATTTTCCAACTCTTTTTATGCTTGTGGCTGCAGAGGTTACTATCGCCATTCCTCCATCTTTCAAGACTTTTAATCAGAGATTTGGAATGGCTAGGACCAAGAGGGATCCCCCATCCGTGGTGTTAGCTGCTCAACTGGCGGCCAAGGCGGCTAAGAAGGCTGCTGGTACTGGGTCGAGCACACGGTCTACCGCTCCTCCTCGAGCCCCTCGTGTCGATGATCGACAGGCCCCGAGTGGTTCTCCCAGTGGTGGCAGCCGACGGTTGCAGCGAGGTGATGGCTCACGCGTTGAGCGTGAAGGTGATGCTGCCAAGAAGGCACGGGTCACAAGATCTTCAGCATCTGGAGGCCCGGGCCGGGTCGAGGTTCCGGAGTCTACTCTTCCTGCACCTACCGGCACGTCTACTGCTCTTGGCCCCATACGGTCCGTTGGGCAGTTGTCAGACATCTCGATCCTTGGATGTGATCAAGACCGAGCAGCTGGGTAACATTCTTATGCCTTGAGCATACTTACACTTAGAAAAAATTTCATAAATTTATCTAAGTGTCTTCTTGTATGAACCTGTATGCAGGTATGACCCTTCACGCTATCAGCACCGTAGTCCAGCTGTGCACCAGTTCACGCTCGCTCGGCCTCCGAAGTCCCTCAATGATCTTAAGGGTTCAACTCGCTTGGCCGTTGAGTCTGCTGTTCACCATTGGACACAGCCTCAAGACACCATCATTCAGCATCAGTCACTGACGGATAACATCCGTACGGCTATGCATCACACGAGTGGGGCTCTTTTCACTGCTCAGCGTGCTCTTGAGCAAGTTGTGACTTTGGAGAAGGCGTACGCGGTACTGAGTGATAGCTCGAGGAAGGAGAAGGATGACGCCAAGAAGAAGATCGCTACTGCCTAAGCCAAGGCTAAAGCTTCTTTAGATGCCGAGCGATCGGCAATTGCAAGTGCTGAGAAGGTTAAAGCCGAGGCTGATGGTCTTCGAGCCGAGTTGGCAAGTGTTCGGGCTCAGTTGGAGGAAGGTAGGGTTGCTCGGGGGAAGATTGCCGAGTTAGAGAGAGAACTTCAAGTTACCCGGACCGAACTCGCCGAACTTAAGGCTACACACAATGACTGTTACACTGCTGAAGCCGTTGCTGATATTCGAGCGGAGTCCTCTGACTTCGGCTTTGTTTATGCTTTTGCCGAGAACCTGCGGGCCTATCACCATGCTGTTGGTGAGAACGAGGATCCCTGGACGGCCTTGAAAAAGGAGTTCACCGACTTTCTTACTGAACGTCCTCTCAAGGAAGGTTTAGTAGTTGATATCGGGGACCTCGAGGAAATGGGAGTTGATTTAAGTGTTGTGCCTCTGACGCTTAAGATCATTGGTGGTAACTATCCGCCTCTTCAAATTGATGCTGAGGACGATGCGATGGTAGACACTGAGGGTCTATCCCCTATTGAGGTCCTCCCAGGTCTCTCACCTTTAAGCGCCGACGGACAGGCGGGCGGTAACACCGGCGGACAGGCGGTCGGTCACACCGGCGAGCAGGCCAGCGAGCAGGGAGGTCAAGGTGGTGAGCAAGTGGGCACCCAGCCTGGCGAGCAAGCCAGCGACCAGGCTGGCGAGCAGTAGGGTGTTGGTTGCTCCTTGTGCTTCCATCTCTTTTTGTCTTTGATGCTTTTTGCTTTTCCGCCCTTGAAGAACTTTTTGTAACTTTTTGCTTCTTCGCCCTCGAAGGCCCCCCATATGTACTTGAACATCTTTTTGATATTAATGAACTTGCAGTTTCCTTTTTATTGGGTTTGTTTGTGTTTCTAGTAATGTTTATGTCTTAGTTATTTAGTGCTCGTTTTTTATGTACGGTGTTTCAATCGATTCGTCTTACTTTTCCATTTTACGGAATCGCGAATTTACACCTCATTTTTCATCTCTTTCGATGTAGGCTTATTGATCGGTAAGGACTCCCTTTTAATGGTATAACCTTAGGGTTAGTCTCAATACCTTGCCTTTATTGTGGACTCGTAAGTCTTGTAAGCTTATAACTTGAGACATCTTTTGATACACCAATTTGAAAGGAAACCTCCTCTTTATTCAACATAAAATGACTTTACAGACTTGTCTTTATCTAACACGAACCTGCTTGCCCCTATACATGTTGGGCGAGCAAGGTTTCCAAAGAAAATTTACACAAGTCTTCACTGGTAGAATTTCTTGAGATGCGCCGCGTTCCATGTGTATGCCGAAGGGTTGCCTTGCATATCCTCCAGGTCATACGTCCCATTTGGCCAACTTTTTGTTACTTTGAACGGACCTTCCCATTTCGGACCAAACACTCCAGTCGGGGCTGCTAGTATCCGTCTCATCACCAAATCGCCGATCTGGAACTTTCTATCCTTCACTTGTGAATTGTAATACTTTTCGGCCCGTCGCTTATAGACCGCATTTCTCAATTCTGCCGAAGTTCTTGTTTCTTCAATCAGATCTTTTTCTACCGCCATATCATCTTCATTTGCTTCCTCATCGTATTTGATTATCCTCCACATCCGATGTTGGACCTCCACCGGGATGACTGCTTCAACTTCGAAAGCCATTGTAAACGGTGTCTCCTCAATACTTGATCTATAGGACGTCCTATAAGTCCTTAAGACTTCCGGCAACTCGTCGGCCCAACTGTCCTTTCTTTCTTCCAACCGGATCTTCAGGATGTATTTCAGGATCTTGTTTATGGCCTCGACTTGTCCATTCGATTGAGGATGATATGGTGTTGAATAATGCTTTTTGATATCCCACGAAGCGCAGAAGTCTCTTAGCTTACTTCCGTCGAATTGTCTCCCGTTATCCGTGACTATCGATTGTGGCAACCCAAATCTGCATACCAAGTTTTTCCAAATGAAGCTTGTCATCTTCTCTTGGGTTATAGTCGTCAATGCTTCTGCTTCTGCCCACTTAGTGTAATAGTCCACGGCCACCACTACAAATTTTACTCCACCTTTTTTCGGGAGGGAATGAGCCGATCAAGTTGATACCCCATTTAGCGAATGGCCACGGACTATACACTGATTTCAACTCTTATGTCGGGGTGTGGATACTTGGAGCGAACTGTTGGCACTTCAAGCATCTTTTAGCATATCTGATAGCATCCTTCCGTAGTGTTGGCCAATAATACCCTTGCCTAATAGTTTTGTAGGCCAGGGCTTGCCCCCCGGCGTGGGCTCCACATATTCCTTCATGGATTTCTTCTAACACCTTTTGACCTTCCTCTGGGGAGAGACATTTGAGTAATCCTTCAACCATCGTGTATTTAGCAGCTTGCTTCACAATCCGCCGTGCTTCCCATGGATCTCACGGCTGCTCTCCGCTGGACAAGTATTTGCTGATAGGTGTTCGCCAATCATCGGAAGTTGATTGTTGGCTGTTGACCATTTGTTGCCCCCTCTTCAACACTTGATTAATATAATCAAATGTTGAAGGATTAGTTAGCTTTGTGACCACCACCTCCGAGATGCTTGGCTCTCCAGTGCTTGTAGCCAACCGAGCGAGAGCGTCCGCTTGTGTGTTTTATAGCCGAGGGATTTGCTCGATGTACACCTGGTCGAACTTGGATATCAAGTGTGCGACAATCCTTTGATAGATGATCATTTGCCGATCCTTTGCCTCGTATTCACCTCGGACTTGAGATACTATTAGCTGTGAATCTCCGAAAATTTGAAGTCTGGTTGCCCCCACAGCTAATGATAGTCTCAATCCCGCAATAAGTGCTTCGAATACGGCTTCGTTGTTGGTTGCTAGGAAGTCGAACCTTATTGCTGAGGTGAACACTTGTTTGTCGGGACTTACTAGGATGACACCTGCTTCGGCTATGGAACTTGTTGCTGAGCTGTCTACGTAGAGGTGCCATGGGTAAATACGTCCCCTCGTCGGATCTTGAGGGTAGGTTAGCTCTACTATGAAGTCTGCTAGAGACTGCCCTTTGATCGTTGTTCGGGGTGTGTATGTTATACCATACTGGCTGACCTCCAGTGACCACTTTAACAATCGTCTGGCAGTATCGGGTCTATGTAAGACTTGTCTCAAGGGGAAAGTTGTTAAAACTTCCACTTGATGGTCGAAGAAGTATGGTCGGAGCTTCCGCACGCTCATCACCAATGCATACGCCAACTTCTCCATTGGGGAGTATCGTAGCTCCGCCTCATGTAGCACTTAGCTGACATAGTATATCGACAGATGTGTCTTGCCCTCCGCACGCACGAAGGCTGAGCTTATGGCTACCTCTGATGCTTCCAGGTATAAATACAACTTTTCCCCCGGCACCGGCTTTGACAGTATTTGGGGATTGCTGAGGTAACTTTTTATATCCTCAAACGCCTTCTGGCAAGCATCCGTCCACACATAGTTGGTCTTCCCGGTTCTTTTGCAGATGTCTTTGCTTTTGATAGACTCGAAGAAGGGTCTATTCTTATCTCCGGATCTGGATATGAATTTGTTTAGTGCTGCGAGACATCCGGTAAGTCTTTGAACCGCCGGTACATCCTTCGGTGGTCCCATTGACTTGCGAAGGGTTAACTTCTATACCCCGTTGACTTACTAGATGTCCCAAGAACTTACCGGATTGCACTCCAAAGCTGCTCTTCTTCGGGTTAAGTTTCATGTTATACGCCCTCATGATGTCGAACGCTTGTTTGAGGTGCTCCAGATGGTCTTCTTTTCTAAGACTCTTCACTACAATGTCGTCAACATAGACCTCCATTGTGTCACCAAGGTGTTGGTCGAACATCTTGTTGACTAATCTTTGATATGTGGCGCCGACATTGATTAACCCGAAGGGCATCCTCTTCCAACAAAACAAATTTTTGTTTGTATAGAAGGTTGTATGTTTTTTATCATCGGGATGCATGGCAATCTGATGGTAACCTGCAAAGGCATCCATAAACGTCATTAGTTCATGTCCCGTCGTATTGTCTACCAGCTGGTCGATGTGAGGCAAAGGGAAGTTATCCTTTGGACATGCGGCATTAAGGTCTGTGAAGTCTATACAGAACCTCCACGTTCCATTCGGCTTCTTGACCAGGACAGGGTTCACCACCCATTGAGGACATAGTGCTTCTTTTATGAGTTTATTGTCTAAGAGCTTCTTTACCTCGCCGGTCAATGCTTCATACTTATCTGGTCCATACTTTCTTCTCTTTTAACGGACGTGCTTCTTTGTGGGATCGATGTTAAGGCAATGGCACGCGTGCTCCACCGGTATGCCGTCATGTCCTCGTGCGACCATGCAAATACATCGAGGTTAGCCCGAAGGAATTCCTCCATCCTACTTCTATAAGGCTCCTCCAACTCCGACCCAATAAAGAGTTCTAAATCTTTTTTATTTGGGTCAACCTGTATGGACCTGAGCTCCTCAACTGGTGTAGCGCGTCGTTTTTTATCCTTCCACCTAGGGTCATCAATTGGTCCTTCGAGGTGCATATACATCTCCACCGAGATGGGTTCATAACCCAACCGAGGTTCAATGTCTTCTGGGGCACTTGTCTGGCCTTCAGGTGCTAACTTCATGCTTCAGCTTGCTTCGGCCACCGTTGTCGGATCATGATCCTGAACTTCCGGGTCACTTTCCGTTTACCTCCCAGTTTGTTGGTTTTGTTGAGGTGTATCATCCACTTCCATGTCTTCTAGCGTTTGATCTATCTCCATTATCTCGGTATCTATGGAGATATCATCCAAAATGCTCGGCTCATCCGGGGAGGGTTGTGATATCAGATCTTCAAACACCAACACTTGGGTAACAGGCTTCTTCAGAGTTAGTAGGCATTCCCGCACCTTCTTCTGATCCCCTTTGACCGTACCTGCAACCTTAAGAGTTGGGAATTTGATACAGTAATAGTAAGTAGAACATGCGGCTTTAAATTCAGAAATGAAAGGGCGGCCGAGGAACCCGTTATAGGTGGACGGTTGATCTACGACTAAGAAATCTAGCAACCTAGTCATCCTCCTTTCCGGGTCCTCAAGCGCTACAAGTTCTACAGACAATCTTATTACACCTAGTGGGACGGTCACAGCCTCTCCGAGTCCCACTATTTTGTGATTACAATCCTCTATATAGGATTCGTAATCTCCTAACTGGTCTAGTGTCTTCTTGAACAGGATGTTCGTGTAGGCTCCAGTATCCACTAGCAGTCGGTGTACTATCGTGTTCATGATATTGGCGCTGATAACCAGGGAGTCGTTGTGTGGCGTAAGGATCCCTTCGAGATCTGCTTGTGAGAAGACTAAGTCTGCGGTTGGTTTAGCTGATGCTTTCGATTCGGACCCCATCTCCTGGACTTGATTGACCGCCCGAATTTCAGCTTTCTTTTGTTTTTTCGATGTTGGGCAACCATCCACCATACCTCCAGCCGACCCTATCTCTTCAAGTACAAGGATCTCTCGGTTAGGTTCCTGATGTGTCGGCATTGCCGGTGGACCTCTCCTCACTTGTCTGTTTGGGGCCCTCTCTGTCTCATCGCTATCCTCATCATCCGAGGCCTCTTGCCTTGGCCGTCGCTGTCTTTTCCCCTGAGCCTTCTTCACAAAGTCCGCAAGCTTTCCATCCTCGTAGAATTTCCATAATTATTTCAGAAGATCCCGGCACTCACTGGTGAAGTGTTCGATACTCTGATGATATGCACAGAATTTATTCGGGTTTAACTTGCTTCGATCCTGCCTGATCCTCCGGGGTGCGGCTAACATGTCCTGGTCTTTCACAGCTGTGAAGACGTGGTCAATTGTGGTAGTTAATACTTGGTTTAGTTTTTCTTTGTACTCCGCCGTCTCTCCAAATGATTTCAAATTTTTCGGAGCTTTGTAACCGCTACCACTAGGCTTCTTCCCATTTTTCTTGTCATCAGCCTCTGAACCCAACTGTTTGGCCATTGCTTCTTGCATTGCAACATACACACCGGCTTTGTGGCGGAACTCGGCATATCTACTAGGATAAGCTAGATGCATCTCTTTCCATAGGTCCGTTCCTTTACGCAGTCCTGCCATGACCGCAACAACCTTCGTGTCATCGCTAACAGACTCTTCTTCCAGCAGAATTCTGTCAAAACGTTCGAGATACTGTTGATCGGTCTCCTCTGCCCCTTGAGATATATTGGCCAGTCGGTGCTTTTGTGTCAGGTATGTTCCGAATCCCAAAAAATGAGATAGGAATTCCCGGGTCAACTGGCCAAACGATTGGACAGACCCGGGTGCTAAGGCTGAGAACCATCTGTGTGCACGATCTCCAAGAGTTAAGGGAAAGTTTCAGCATTGTGTCGCGTCTGATGCCCCCATTGAGATCAGGCAATCAGCATACTTTGAGATATGGACCTTGGGGTCAGACTCTCCTTCGTACAGTACCAATGATGGAAACTGTATTTTCTTCTGGATGGGTGTTGTAAGGATGGTTGATGATAGTGGTGAGATGGGGAGTGACGTATATATCTCAACCTTGCCCTTGATGGCCACTTGATGCTGCAAGTCCTCCACGGCTTTCTTCAACTTTTTTATTTCTAGAACTGACGACCCCCGGGATGATCCCCCTCCTCGAGGCTGTTCCGGGTGCACCTCATACTGACGTGCTGCCCCCGCCAGTCCCTCACTTCGGGCGACCTCTCGGTGTGGTCGTTGGAGGTTGCTTGCGGCGTTAGGTCCTAGCCTTTCAGATACTCATCTCCTCAATCTTTCCTGGACCGGTCTGCGTTGGTGTCTAGCGTCAGACTCACAAGGCTCTTTATGCTGAGAGTGCTCGGACCTTCCACTCCCGGTTCGATAGCTTGGCTCATTGTGTCTATCACCTTGTGACCCCTCATGGTATCTGGGCTGGTCCCCAGCTCTCCCAGCTGGTCACCCCTCTGCTCGCCCAGCTGGTCGCTGGTCTGAGCGTTGGGGTTGTGGTCCAAGACGGTCACACATCTTTAGTTTGCCCTTTGAGTTTTCAGGGGCAACGCGTCCACTACTAGCTTCTTCTTCTTGGGCGTGGTAGCTAGTTCTTGTCTCATGTCTTGTCTCTGTTTGAGCCACTTGAACCACTGGTTGACGAACTGTTAGGATATCTGTGTTAGATGTTTTGATGATATAAAACAAATCAGCTTGTAATAGGACCAGCTGAACTTGTTAGTCAGCTGATGAGTAGTTAGGATTAGATAGGTTCGAGTAAGGGGGAACCTACCTTGCTGCCTAGAAGATCCGAAGCTTTCATAGAAGAGAAGACCAGCTGAGACCTTGTGGACTTAGCCGATTTTAGAAGACAGAAGATTTAATCAGCTGACACTGGAGCATCGAAAGCAGATCATCAGAGAAGTTTACATCAGCCGATAAGCTGAAGAGCAGATCAGCTGATATCAGAAGATTAGCTGATCAGCTGAGAGCACGTCGCAGACAAGACAAGGACCATGGATAAAAGACTTATTCAGACGAAGTCAAGAAGACCAGCTGAGGTGCACACCAGCAGACTTGCACATCAGCTGAGGTCCAAGTATCAGCAGACTGATACACCAGCTGAGGAGACAGATCAGCTGAGGTCCTGTGCTCAGCCCAGATTCTTCAGAATCAATTTAAAGGGTTAACTTGCGATATAAAAGGAAGATTCCCAGAATAGAGGATCAATCAATCAAGGGGACAAACTTGATTGATTGAAGGTCGCGAAGATTGACGGGAATCAAGAAGGAAATTCAATCAATCACAATGATTGATTGAATACGAGATTATAGGATCTCAGATTTCTAGTCCATTCCAACGGCTAGTTATTTGATCCTATAAATTGGAGTAATTGTGATAATTTATGTATTGGATTCACACGCACATTAAGCTAGCCAATACTCTGTCAGTTTTATCACTTACGCTCAAAAAACACCATCCATACTTATCTTTTGTAAAAGCTTTGTAGAAGCTGTGAGAAGTCAATTGCAATTATAGCATTGACAAGTTGTAAAGAGAGTAGTACTCTCAAAATTGTGTAAGAAAGTGAGTAAGTGAGTTAGTGGAGAGCCCCTCAAGTCCAAGTTGGATTGAGGAGAGTGGATGTAGGACAGTTGGTCCGAACCACTATAAACCCCTGTGTCTCTTCGTATTTCTTTCTGTTCTTATCTGTGCACATCACTTAAAATCAAATTTTCTTTAAAACGTTTCCGCACTATACACAGCGCACTAATTTCAAAATTCAGATTACCTCAAGTAGTCTGCTGATTTTCTGAATAAATCAGTAAATTTGAAAAAGGTTTTTGAATCCTTACAAGTCTATTCAACCCCCCCTTCTAGACTTGTTCAAGTGTATTCTTCCCAAAACCTGCCTTTGGGACCAACACGAACCATTACCATTTGTTGTCTTTGCATTTGCTTAAGTGTGGCCATCGCCCTCTCGATGTCTTCTGGGGTCCTGACCATCGACTCGATGGTTGCTTCAATCTGGGGTCTCTCCGGCACTGCTGGCAATGCTGGGACTCGAGTCGTCTCAGCATGACGATGTCCCGAAGGCTTCTCTCCCTTCCACCTTCTACTTGTTGAGGTGGTACGGGATTCATCGTGGGAGGCCTCGTACATTTGTCTCGTCATTATTTCCGGTGATTTGGTGACAATTGAGTATAGGGGATGAGTTTTTTAAAGAAATCTTTTCTAGTTCGTGTTTTCGAAGACAACAAATTCTTGAAAACAGTCACAATTGAAGATATTCCTCAAAACTTTACCGAGATTCGAAGGCGTTCTTGGTGTTCTTGGGAAAATGAAGAATGAATATCGAATTCTTCAATCGACGGAGGTTCGGACCTTCCTCTAGCGCTAAATTGTTGAGCAATTTATACAATCGAAGGATTTATGTGGCTAATTATACGTAGAAAATTACTCAAGCAATAATCTAAAGATGTAATTTGGATTAGTAATAGGAATTATAATTGGAAAAGTAGAGAGAGGAGTTGTGTAATGTATTTCTTGTATTTGGGAAATCAGATACCTACAAATAAGGTGTTTTCACCTATTTATACCCTCTCATCAGTGAGGTGGCGCGTTTTTAGGCTATCATGCCTCTGGTGGTGACAAGTGTCCTCTACTTGTCACCATCTTAGGAACTTGTCCCACTAACTCTAACCCTAACGATTTATGCCTTCCTCTTAGGTTCTGTGGACATCTTGTGTCTTCATCCCTGGGAGAAGGACGACCAGCTGGGCAAGCAACATAGCGAGCAAGTGGGCGATCACTTTGGGCTTATCTTCATGGCTTAGTGTCTAGCCACCTCCGAGCTGGGCGAGCAGGGTGGCGTGCGGGCAGGCGGGCATGGTGTCGAGCACCTTTATCTTGGCCTCGTGGCTTGATGTCATGTCACCACTGAGCTAAGTGAGCAACATGGCGAGCAGCCGGGCGAGCATTCAGGCGAGCAACTAGGAGACGGTCATTTGGGCTTGTTGCCTTATCACCCTTAGGTTAGGCGAGCAGCCTAGCGAGCATTCGGGCGAGTAAACTGTGTGATGACCATGTGGGCTTGGTACCTCGCCACTGCTGACTCGGGCGAGCAAGGTGGCGAGGGGCTTAGCGATCAAAGTGGCGAGCAACTTGTGCTTCAGATCGTTTACACTTGATTGTTCTTTAAACATTTGGCTTAATCTCTCTTTGATCTTGGAGGTTAATTCCCTTTATCAACAGGGCTTTCTGCTTAGAATCCACGTCCTGCCCTTCTCTCTACTCGTCCCATTAGGATCATTCCCCAGGGGAGTAGGTCTCGTTGGAATGACATTTCCCATCAAACTGACCTGAATCTGGTTGAACTCGAATGTATTAAGGAGATTTTGGGCCCTCACCCCGATTTTCTAGTGGATCTTCCAGGGGCGGATGAACGTCCGAATCATCTACCTTTTCCCTCTTTGTCTGTCTAGTTTTCTCAGGTGCATATCGGACTCCATTTTCCGGTGCATCCTTTCCTTTCCAGGGTATGCAATATTTATAAGATCCCTTTGAACCAGATTACTCCTTCTATCCATCTTCTACTTGCTTTCTTTTTTATTATGAAGGCAAACGGTGGGAATCCTACCCCTGAAATCTTTCACGTTTGCCACGATCTTAAGAGAAGAGATGATTTTTACTACTTTAGCTCTAGGAGCTAGGGCTTCGCGCATTTTGAAGGTAAACCTCCCAGTGTTGATGGGTATTGGAAGAACAGTTATTGTTAGGATATTCTTGTTAGATGTTTTGATGGTATAATAAACAAACTCAGAATGTAATAGGACCAGCTGAACATGTTAGTCAGCTGATGAATAGTCTAGGATTAGATAGGTATCTAGTAAGGGGGAACAGACCCTACTGAGACATATACTCCTCTGACATTACTGCCAGTGGAGATGCTGGAGGTGGTGGCAGACCATCCAGAATTTAAGTTCCCCTCATCTGCAAGGAGCGGACCTAAAAACCCCAGGTCTGAGCACTATTGCCGATATCATAATGACTTTGGGCATGAAATGAATGACTGTAGGCATTTGAAAGATGCGATTGAGAAACTGATCTGTGGGGGCCACCTAGTGGATTTCGTTAAAAATGAGAGAGATAGACATCACTTTAAGAGGAAAGAAGCTGGAGAAAAGGGAAAAGAAGTTATGTAACCCCCAAGAAAGGATGGTCCCGTCGGTAAAAGGGGCTTCATTCAGATGATAGTGGGAGTACCTACTGATGGAGACTCAAATCGAGCTAGAAAAGCCTCTCTTAGAAGTAGACAATTCTGGGAGGAAGATGAGGTCCTTGCCCAGAGACCTCATAATGACGCACTGGTCATAACCACAGAAATAGGCGGGTATGATGTAGCTAGGGTTTTTGTGGATACAGGTAGCTTTGCGGATATTATATTCCAAGAGTGCTTCGAGAAAATGAACTTGAATGTAGAAATGAAACCAATGGACACCGCACTCTTTGGGTTCACTGGAGGAGCCATACATCCTAGAGAGGAGCTCATGCCAGTGGAATTATTCCAAAAACAAACTGGGATTCACCACGAGAATTGGAACCCAGATAAAACATGAAACAGTTGAGGCGGTGATCAGATGTCTGAGGAAGAATGCAGACCTTTTCGCATTTCAGCCAGAGGACTTGGTGGGTATTAATCCATCTGTGGCGTTGCACCACTTGTATGTCAGCCCAGAGACAAGACCCGTGAAACAGAAATTGAGACAATTTGGTTCAGAGAAAGATAAGGTTATCAGAGTAGAGGTTGATATTTTGCTGAAAGCAAAACATATTGTGAAAGTGCAGTTCCGTGAGTGGCTATCCAATGCTGTGATGGTAGCCAAGGGAAGCGGAAACTGGAGAATGTGCATAGACTTTCGTGATCTGAATAGGGCTTGCCCCAAGGATCACTACCCACTACCCAGAATTGACCAGCTAGTAGATTCAACCTCTGGGTGTGAGCTTTTGTCGATGATGGACGCGTACCAAGGGTATCATCAGATATGGATGGATCTTGTAGATGTACCTCGAGCGTGCTTTGTAGTCTCATGCGGGACCTACGGTTACGTGAAGATGCCCTTTGGACTGAAGAATGCAGGGGCCACCTATTAGAGGATGGTCGACCTGGTGTTTAAGAAACAGATTGGAAGGAACATGGAGGTGTATGTGGACGACATGGTTGTGAAAAGCATTAAAGCAGGGGATCACACCTCTGATTTAGAGGAGGTATTCGGAGTATTGAGAGCCTACCAGATACGACTCAATCCAGCTAAGTGTGCCTTTGGTGTGAGAACAGGCAAATTCTTGGGGTATGTTGTGACCCCAAAAGGGATAAAAGTTAACCAGGAAAAAGTAAAAGTTATCTTAGAGATGCAACCCCCAAAGAATCTAAGAGAAACGCAAAGGTTGAACGGACGTATCACAGCTCTGAGCAGATTCATCTCCAGAGCTGCAAAGAAAAGTCTTCCTTTCTTCAAGATCCTGAGGAAGGGAGCAAAGTTTGAGTGGGATGCCAAATGCCAAGAGGCATTTGAGGATTTGAAAAATCACTTAGCAGAATTGCCACTGCTGACTTAACCGGTACCGGGAGAGGTGTTGTACATGTACTTCTCTGTAGGAGATTACACTCTGAGCCATGTCCTCCTACGAGAAGAGGGGGCAGACAATTACCCATCTACTATGTAAGAAAAATCATGCAAGAAGCAGAGTTGAGATATTCGAAAATTGAAAAATCAGCATTGGCCGTGATAGTGACTGTCAGAAGGTTGAGACCGTACTTCCTGTCCTACAAGGTAGTGGTCAGATCTGACTTGCCGCTTCAGAGGATCATGGGCAGACCCGACCTATCGGGAAGAATGGTTAGATGGACTATAGAATTAGGAGAGTACGATGTAGAGTTTGAACCTAGAGCCGCGATCAAGGCTCAGGCCTTAGCGGACTTTATTCAGGAAACAACTCAGAGACGAGAGGGTGGAACCTGGAAGGCCCATGTAGATGGCTCTGTCACACTCAAGGGGTGTGGCGCTGGATCTTGATCATTACCCCTGAAGGGGAAGCACTACAGTTCGCAGTAAGATTCGAGTTCAAGACCTCGAACAACAAACCAGAATATGAGGTTGTGATCAGAGGAATGAAGATACTCTGGGAGTAGAGAGCTCAGAGGGCGGTAATGTATTCCGACTCCCAATTAGTCACCCAGCAGCTATTGGGAACGTATGAGAAAAAGAATGAGAATATGGCTAAGTACGCAGAATTGGCGGAACAGTTGAAAGAAAAGTTTGAAGATTTACGGATAGAACAAGTACCCAGAGATTTACTCTGTTGATATGGCGAACTAACTGGTGATAATCGCAGAGCTATGGCGAAGGTTCAGTAAGTCGCTAGCTCGCCGGGGTGTCACAACATAAGGGAGCTCGGCGAGGAGGATGGGGAGCTCGCCCGAGCCCCCAGAGGCCTAAAGCCAACTGGCCGATCGGACGAGGGGGGAGCTCGTAATGCAGCTCGCCCACAAAGTGGTAGCTCGCCCCAGCAGCCCGCCTAAGGAGCTCGCCCAGGATCGATATGTCCACAATATGTGTATATAGGTCATTTAAACATGTAACAGGATAGAGTATTGTAAAAGGGGGCATTGTGAGGGATTAAGATGAGGGTTACGGACCTTCGTCAACACCGGAAGCCAAATAGGCTCGTAAGGTGCCACCTCACACTCGCACACCTATAAATAAGACCTCTCTTGTACTATTACAAAAAAAAATTCAATCATAATACAACATTTACTTTCTCTCTCTAAACTCTCCACTTTCCCTCTGTATATCACCCTCTCAAGAACACTAAGAACACAATTCTTGGATCATTGTTTGGTAGAATTGATATGTTATAACAGCCACATAACAAACACGATTAGTAAATTCTATCAACAATTTAGCGCTAGAAGGAGGGACCCGAATCTGAAAAATAAAAAATTTCAAGAGCAAAAAGTTAGGGTTTGTTGAAGATTTAGAGGTGTTCTTGATAAAGCTCAAGAACACTTGAAGATACACATACACCCCTATTCCTCAAGCAAAAACCAGGATTCTCGGGTAAAAACCCAGATTTCCGAGCCCGTACAATACGCAAAAAAGGTTTTCAAATGCACACGTGTACTCGAATAAACCAAATTTTGGATAATTCATTCCGCGTAACGCTAGACGAAAACCCATGAAAAATCAACCTAGCCGGAGACCACGATCTCGGCGACCTTCGGCGAGCTACCCCCTGCAAAACCCTAAAATGCCTAAGGAACAGACCTCCGCAAACACTCGGAGGTGGAAGGAAGGGAACCAGGACCAGGCCGAGGGGGAGACCTCGCGCCGAGCTCCTTCGAGGAATAATCCTCCGCTACCTCCGCGAGTTACGGTAGCTCAGGAGGAGCTGAATCCCACCCTGAGGGACCTCGCTAACAACCCTTACGAGCTCCAGTGCACAATTGCAACCCTACAGAGGTTGCAACAAAGGCAGCTCGATGAGCTCGCTCTGGTACCTCAGCGAGCTCTAGCCACCGATCCACCCAGGGCACCCAGACCAGGGGAGAGTATAGCAACCTCCCCACCGAGCAGGAGGGAAGCTCGGCCCAAGCTCGCCAGCACCGGGAGAGAGCTGGGAAGGCCAAGGTGGTGGAGGAGTCCGCCCCACACACTGGGCGAGCTTCGGCCTACACCGAGGCATCCGCCACGCACCAATCACAAAGGAGAGAGGTCCTCCAGGGAAGGCTAGGGCCCAGATACGGGGATAATGAACGACCAGCTGCCCCGGCCACATCTCATGGAGGAGATTAGGACCTACAGCCACGCAGGTCCGCCCACGATCGGTTGAGATGGCCCACGACCGACAGGTTGGGCCCCCACGGCGGGCGCCAATTCCAGGCCGTCACAGAAAGGTCACCCCAGAGTGAGGCTTGTTGGTCCCAAAATGAGTATAATCAGTGTATTCCCTCCCCCATACACTGATTATAATCTTTTCGGGACCAACAAATGGTATCAGAGCAGTGGTTCAAAAGACCACTGACTTTAGTTACCAACAGTTTCTGAGGAGAAACTTTTGGTGGTCTACTGAATAGATCTGTTTCTGAAAACTGCATATCATGGCATCCGGTTCTAAACGCCACGAGGGCAATCTTCCTGAATTCTCTATTGATAATTATGATTATTGGAAATTTAGGGTCCTTGTACATCTCTACTCCTTCCATGATCAGATGCCTCAGGTGATTGAGCATGGTCCGATCAGATTTATGAGGAATCTTCAGACCACCTGGCCCGTAGCTGGCAATGTCCCTATTCCGGCTGCCAGAGATGAGCCTGTGGAGAGGTCCGTGCTTACATCTGATCAGATTAAGCAAGTCGGACTGGATAATGTTGCGAAGAACATTATACTCCACACCGTTTCTTACGAGAACTCGGTTAGGCTCATGCATCTGACTACTGCGAAGGAGATCTGGGATGCACCGAAGGAGATGAGTGAGGGCTCAGAGAAGATCAAGGAGAACAAGAGAGATCTTGCTATCAGGAAGTTTGAGGCCTTTCGGATGTTGGAAGGAGAGTCCATCGATCAGATGGAAGCTCGGTTCATTAAGATGATGAACGAGCTAGCAACCCTTGGGAAGGACTTTCCCAAGAGGGAGGTGTCGTCTAAAATCCTGAACTGTCTCCCTGAAAGATGGGACACAGGAGTGATCTTGTTGAAAAACACTCAGGACCTCACAAACATTCCTTACTCTCACCTATTCTCAGAGTTAAAGGCTCTGGAATTCGACCTCGATAAGAGGAAGAAGAAGGGTGCTGTCAGTGAGGAGGTGAGTGAGGAGAAGACACCTGAAAAGGAAAAGAGTGTGGCCCTTAAAGCTACTCCTGAGCCTGAGGCTGGATCTGGCTCGAAATCACTCAGAGATATGAGCAAGGATGAGCTAGCCCTGGAGTACAGCCTGATGGCACGACGATTCGAGAAGCTGAACTCTCATTTCGGCAGGTATAAGAAGTTTTATACTGACTCTCGTGATCGCAGGTATTCCAGCCCCAGAAGATCGAGCCCCCGGAGGGAAGAGATGAGGGGTTCATATTCCAGGAGAGAGAGAGAGAGGAGCCTGAGCGGCGCAGAGATGAGAAGAGGAGAGATGATGCTGATCCCAGAAGATCCAGCTCCAAGCCTGAAAGATCATCAGGGAGCCGGAGGGAATCATCAGATAAAAGGTACACTGACAAAAAGGGTGTTTCTGATGTAAATCAGTGCTACCACTGCAAGAAGACCGGACATTATCAGTATGATTGTCCGGAGCTCAGCGCTCGAGAGAGAGAAGATCGGAGAACGAAGAGAGAGCTCAGGGCATCAGACCGGAGAGCAATACTTGCTGAGGATTCCTCAGATTCTGATGGCCCAGGACGCCGGTCCCATGAACTCTTCTCCAATGAGGAGTATGATGATCTCTGCCTGATGGCAGATGATGAGGTATGTTCTTCTGCCTCTTCTCCTGATCACGCACCTGAGCTTAGCTCAGATTCAGCAAAGGATCTCGACCTTCAGCTCGCTTTAGAGCAGTTGATGGTTGACTTCTCAAGGCTGCAGGAGACTCATATTCACACAGTGGATGTGAATGCACAACTGAGTGGGGAGAATGATCGACTAACTGAGTCTCTCAGAGTGAGGGATACTGAGGAAGCACTGAGGTTAGTAAACCTCCAGGAAGAGTTGTTTCATGCCCGGAATAGGCATGATGAAACTCCAGTGGCGGTTGAAAGACTCAATGCTATAATCAGCTCGCTGATTGAGACTCGTGACACTGATCAGTTCCTTGCTCAGGAACAGCATATGATTGAGCGAATTGCTCTGAGAGGGATGTTCGAAAATGAGTGGCAAGCTCGTCTTATGGCTGAGCAAACTGCTTGGGATCTTGAACTGATCTCGAAAGAGAATGCTCATCAGAAACTGGTGCTTCAATACACAACTGAGATTGAGGCCCTGAAAGAAAAAAATGGGCATCTTGAGCAAAAGCTGAAGAAGTTACACACATCTTCCCAAGTGGTTGATGAGTTAACAAGTTTCTCTCAGCTGACCGATGGTGCTAAAGCTGGGTTAGGCTATGATGCCTCTAAAGACCCAAAGGGCAAGAAGAAGAGAGGTGCTTCAGGGAGCACTTCTCAGAAGAAGTTTATCCCTGCCCAAACTGACGACAAGAGCCCTAGTGTTGCTCGTCAGGATAAAGGCAAAGTGAAGGAGAAACAACCTGTTGAACCTGTCAGGCAAAGGATTGAGGAAGCTAAGCCAAAACCCAAGGGAAAGGCTCAGGCTCCTCATCCTGAGCCGAGGAAGAAGGATCAAGGGAACTCCAAGGCTAAGCTAAGGAATTCTCAGGCTGGAAAGAATTCTACTCCTAGCACTTCTCAGGCTCAGCCTCAGAATGCTCAGGGTGGAAGGAACTCTGGTAAGAGAAGGCCTCAGGCAAGGCCAAGGACTACTGAGGTCCAGAAGCCTCAGGCAGGGCACAGGGCCCATCAGGTGCGTCCCAATCCTCAAGGAAGAAGGACAAACCAAATGGCCCCTGAAAGGCAACTGAGACCTGACTCCGATAACACTCAGGTCAGACCTCAAGTGCCTAGAGGTCAAGCCCGAGCTGCTCCTTCTTAGGACAGACCTCAGCCCAATGCACCCAGGCCTAGGAGGAACAGGAGGCCCGCCCGCAGGAATCAATCTAGGGCTCCTGAGACTCAGGTTGACACACATACACTCTCAACTTCCCAGGCACAAAGGAAGAAGAGGACAGTGTATGTTGATGTTTCAGGGAGACAAGTTTACACTTCTGATGCCATCAGAATTGTTAAACAAATCTGGATCCCGAAGGGTATGGCTGACACTGTAGGACCCAATACGAGATGGGTACCTGAGACCTGATTCTTTTCAGGTCGCTGCGGGCTACAAGAAGAAGAAGGAGGATCTGATAAAGGACTGGTACTTGGACTCAGGATGTTCCAGGCACATGACCGGATTTTGTGATCTTCTTCAGGACTACGTAGCTCAGGAAGGCCCTCAAGTAACCTTTGGTGATAACTCTAAAGGTTTCACCAGAGGATTCGGTACTCTTGTTGTTGGTTTTGTTAAAGTGCTTAATGTATCCTATGTTGAGTGTCTTAGGCATGACCTGCTTTCGGTCGGTCAGTTTTGTGACCGAGGATATAGTGTAGAGTTTGCATCTAATATATGCCTTGTGAAGGACAAATCTACACTGCAGGTTCTGATTACAGGTGTCAGGAGAGGAAATGTATATTTTGCTGACTTTAAGAGCAGCTCTCCTGAAACTTGTTTGGTCGCTAGAGCTCTTCTGAGCTCAGTTGGCTCTGGCATAAATGCCTGAGTCACTTAAACTTCAAGATTATTAACAAAATTTCTAGACTTTCTCTTGTAGATGGTCTACCTAATGAAGTTTTTAGCAAAGACCACGTGTGCGGAACATGTCAGGAAGGCAAGCAAACCAAAGCTTCATCCAAGAAGAAAGATGCATTCTCAACTGACAGAGTGCTTCAGCTCCTGCACATGGATCTCTTTGGTACGATTACTACTGTCAGCATGAATGGTAGGAAATATACCCTTGTTCTTGTTGATGATTATTCCAGATACACATGGGTTATTTTCTTGCTGAATAAGAAGGAGACTCAGGTCAAGCTTCCGGAGTTATTCAAGAAATTGAGTACTGAACAGGGTCAGAGCATCGTCAGGATCAGATCAGATCAGGGAACTGAGTTTATTAACTCAATTATAACTGATTTTTGTACTGACCTTGGTATTGCTCATGAGACTTCTGCAGCCAGGACCCCTCAGCAGAATGGGGTAGCTGAAAGAAGGAACCGGACCCTGAAGGAAGCTGCCAGGACCATGTTGGCTGAGTCAGGACTGCCCAAGAAGTACTTGGCTGAAGCTATCAACACTGCTTGCTATACTCAGAACCGATCTATGCTGAACAAACAACATGCTCAGACACCTTATGAAACGTGGAATAAAAGGAAGCCTCGCATCTCCTATTTCCATATCTTTGGGTGTAAGTGTTTCATCCTGAACAATGGGAAAGACCAGCTTAAAGCCTTTGATAGCAAGTCTGATGAGGGAGTTTTCTTAGGATACTCCTCAGTCAGCAAAGCTTTCAGGGTGTATAACTGTCGGACCCTTTGTGTGGAGGAAACACCTCATGTTGTGTTTGATGAGACTGTATCAGTGCTTAGAAAACAGGTTTCGAGTCCTGACACTAAGGGGGTTACCAAGAGGGTGACAAGACTGAGCCTGAAGAATCCTGAATTCAAGATCAAACACGTGACTGCTCCCAAGGGATGGGATGATGATGATGATGATGATCAAGATGGACCTCAGGCCAACCCTCAGCAAGCCCCAGCCTCAGAGAATATTGAGTCTCAGACGGAGGCACAGACTCAACCTGAGGTACATACTGTCGGTGATGATGCTTCTGCACGTGAGACAGTTACTAAGTCCAACTCTGTAGTGGAAACAATGTCCCTGATATTGTACAACCCTCAGGAAATGACTCAGTATCCCCTGTTCTTGCTCGTTCCGCTTCTTTGCCTGTTATTGTCTAGACTAACATTTCAGGATCAGGCGAGGGAACTTCAGCAGCCCCCAGTGCAGCCGTCAGCAGAAGGCGGTGGCTAGATGATCACTCATTGGCTGACATCATTGGTGATGTCAATGAGGGGGTCAGGACAAGGTTGTCCTTTGGTGAGAGTGCTATGTTCTGCTGTTTCCTGAGTGATCAGGAACCTAAGAGCATAGAAGAAGCTCTTGCTGACCCCAACTGGATCCTAGCCATGCAGGATGAGCTCAATCAGTTTGAGCGGAATCAGGTTTGGGAGTTAGTTGATAGACCTAGGCGTCAACATGTTATTGGCACCAAGTGGGTCTTCAAGAACAAGAGGGATGAGAAGAATGTTGTTGTCAGGAACAAGGCCAGACTAGTGGCAAAGGGTTACTCTCAGGCCGAAGGGATCGACTATGATGAGACTTTGCTCCGGTCGCAAGGTTAGAGGCAATCAGGTTATTTTTGGCTTATGCAACATTCAAGAAGTTCAAGGTGTATCAGATGGACGTAAAGAGTGATTTTTTGAATGGTGTATTGAACGAGGAGGTTTATGTGGAACAACCTCCAGGGTTCGAAGTTGGGAATAAAGTATATCACCTGAAGAAAGCTCTTTATGGCCTGAAGCAAGCTCTCTGGGCTTGGTATGATACACTTTCCCAATTCCTGATAGACCACAGGTTCGTGAAAGGGACAGTGGACAGGACCCTCTTCAGGATATCCGAAGGGGAGGACATTCTCTTGGTTCAGATTTATGTGGATGACATAATATTTGGATCTCCTAATCTGAAGCTTTGTGAGAAATTCTCCAAGTTGATGACTGAGAAATTTGAGATGTCAATGATGGGAGAGATGAACTTCTTTCTGGGTCTCCAAGTCAAGCAATCTGACTCCGGAATTTTCATAAATCAGTCCAAGTATGCAAGGGACTTGATTCAGAAATTTGGAGTTCAGACCAGCAGAGTCTCACGTATTCCCATGAACACAAATGAGAAGCTGGATCCTGACAAAGAAGGAGCCTCAGTAAATCAGACTGAATATAGGGCACTGATTGGATCCTTATTGTACATGACTGCAAGTCGACCTGACATCACTTATGCAGTTGGAGTTTGTGCAAGATATCAGTCTGATCTGAAGAAGAGTCATCTAGAGAGTGCCAAAAAGATACTGAAATACCTGAAAGGTACAGTCAATTTAGGACTTTGGTATCCCTCTGATAACAACCTAGAACTGACTGGCTATTCTGATACTGATTATGGAGGTTGTCGGATTGATAGGAAATCAACCACAGGCACATGTTAGTTTCTAGGGTGCAAACTGATCTCTTAGTTTTCTAAGAAGCAAACCAGTGTTGCAACATCTACTACTGAGGCTGAGTATATGGCGGCAGGCAGTTGTTCCCAAATCCTTTGGTTGAAGCAACAACTGAGAGACTACCAAATAGAGGCCACTGATGTCCCAATTTATTGTGACAATAATATTGCCATTGCCATATCCCAAAACCCAGTCTTGCACACTAGGTGTAAGCATGTAGATATCAGGCATCACTTTATAAGATATCATGTTGAGAAGAAGGATATAAGGATGGAGAGGATCCCTACTGACAAGCAGAGAGCTGATATCCTGACTAAGACCAGGTTTGTTGAGCTGTCAGTTGAGTTAGAAGTAAAGAAAATAACATCGTATTGGCAGATTCATAAGGATAGGAAAAGGACTTTTGATTATCAAAATGGAGAATATTAATAAAAGGGCACCCCCTCCTTTTTTCTTGCGTTCTCATCACTTCGAGATTTCTTTTTGCAAAAAAAAGAAGAACTTTCATTTCTTAATAAACCAAAGGACTTCTTGACCCAGGAGTAGAAGATTCAGTATGAATCTCAGTTCAGGATTGAACAAGGTGGTCAGGAGGGATGAATAACTCAGGATCAGGTTGCTGATAGATGGATGGCTTCCAGGGGGAACAGAAATCAAATTGAGGATTTTCAGGATCATGATAGTCTAGATTCAGGACACAGATCTCAGGGCTTGTCACCCTGATCGGTCTCAGAGGTATCAGTCAGGTTTCTATACCTGACTGACTGGTATGTATTATTGAACCTTGCTTTAATCATGACTTGTTTGCATCATCTCTGATCATGTCTGACACCACATCAATCACAGGATTTTGAAATTGCATCCCAGCAGTTCATTTATTATTCAGTTTTTATTTAATGCAATAATTGGTATTAATTTCAAACATGCTCTGACAAGCATTTAATGCAAGTGTGGGCGGGAACAGTTTTCCATAAAGTTCGAATTATTAACTTTGAAAACTGAATTTGGTAAAGTTTTTATTCTGGATATACCCCGTCATCTAATCCGTTGAATTTCAAAGGACTTTTAATCAAACCCGTTCATTAAAACTGAATCTATGGGTATAAAAGGAAGTTTTGTGCACATTTCATAATTTGCGCACTCATATTCTCTTAACCCATACATTCTACAATCTATTTCTCTTGATTTCTTTGCATCCATGGCTTCTTCCGCTGCTCAATCCCTTGAAGACACAAGGAGGTTTCACTCTGCCATATCTGAGGTAGAATCGAAGGTGTCGTACGAGTGGTTGGTGGATTTCACTCATCGATCCACCATCAAGGAACTCTCTCAGGTCTACGGAGCCATCAATCGAGCTGGGCTCCTAGACTTCGTTACCAAGAAGCCAGTCAGGACCTGCCCTCATCAGATCATAGCCTTCTACACCAATCTTAAGATGAATGCTGACGATGAGTGGGAATCAGTGATTCCACTCAAAAGATCTGTGGAGAAGAATGGCAAGAAAGTGGTCCAACACTTCACTGAGAGGATCCCTGTCAGGGATCTAATCAGGAAGACTTACAAACTACCCCATTCGACTGATGCTGAGCAGCTGGGTGATTTGATTTCATACAAGGCTGGAGAGGAACAAGCTTGTATGAATGAGTTCCTGATCACCCCCCAGGAAATCTTCAGTACCATGAACAAGAAGCTGTTGAAGCTTGCTTACAAGCTTTTGTTCGAAGTTGTTGTCCAAAGCATAATGGGTTTCATGGGAGGAATGGAGCAGATCAGTCAGCCCAAAATTAGGTGCCTGACTGCCATTGTGGACAACTCAAGGATCGACTGGGAGGAGTATTTTCTTCAAAAACTTATCCAGGAGTCAAAGAAGGTGAGGATGGATGGAGATAAGATAGTCCTTGACAAAAATCCCCACTTTGGGTCAAGGCTATCAGTGATGCTTCAGGATCTTCTCGGGGATGTCGATCGGGAAGGATGTGAAGCCTTTAAGGACAAGCACATACTCTTCAAGAACTCTGCTAACACTATAAAAAGGATGCTTGACACTGAAGTCAAGAAGGTGTCAAGAGGCAAAGGCAAAGGCAAGACAACCCGTTCCAAAGCTCAGGATGAGCAAGTGAAGAAAGCCCCTACGAAGGTAAAGGTGAAAGGGATCGTTATCTCTGAGCCGACTGAGAAGGTATCTTTGCTGAGCGATGAGCCCTTCGACATTGAATCTGACCAGCCTGAACTCAGGTCAGCTTCAGTCGCCATCGCTGCGGCCCCATTGGCTTAAGTGGCCCCTGCTGAAACCCCATCGACAGAACCCACGGCAGCTTCAGCCACTGAGAAGACGCCTCAGGAGAAAGTGACTCAGAGTCAGGGGGAACAAGCAGCTGAGGAGGAGATCAGTGTGGAGGTAAACCCCGATGCCGTTGTGATGGACGTGGTCCATGCAATTGAAGAGGATGTGACTCAGGTTGAGCCGGGTGTTGCTCAGAAGGAGCAAGGAGGTGACGAGGAAGTTGTTGCCCAGGAGGTGCATGGGAGCTCGGATGGAAGTGAGGAAGAGAAGGAGGAAGAGAAGAAGGAGGATAAGGAAATGGAGACTCAGGATGAGGAGCTCCATGATGTAGATGTTGAAAATGTACAAGGCCAGAAATGGACTGTCTCCAATGATGCTGAATCCGAGTCTGATCATCCGGAGACAGTTGAGGAAGAAACTCAGGAGAAGTCTACCCCCACCAAAGATAACTCCATTTGAGATGGACACCAGGTGTCAGGCCATTAGATTTGTCAATCAGAACTTTCCTGACTTGGAGGAGTCTTATGGTGAGGAGGTCATTAGACTCAGGGTCTTGGTGATGATGAGGAAGGCCTCGGTACCTGAAGTTGCTGCCCTGATCCGAGCAATTGGAGAAGACAATCTCAGGGATGAAGAGCAGAGAATCTTAGACAGATTTGGGCTTCGCACTTATGCCCAAGTCGTCAATAAAGAAAATTTCATCCGGGTACTCAGGGCGAATAATCCTTAGCCCAACCCTTCTATGGCACTTGTGCCAGCAGTCGGGGAAAGTGCGACCTAGGGAGAAGGAGCACCGGCCGATGAAGCACTCCCAGGGACCGGGACTGCTGATGCTACTGGAGAGGTCCCGAAGAAGGTTGCCACCAAATCTAAGCCATCAAAGAAAAGGAAGCTCCGAACCATCTCAGTGGGAGTGTCACTGATGGGGAGGACAATCTTGGGCAAGCTCGATCATCAGCGCAAGAAAATCAAGTATCTCGTTGCTGAGTTGAACAAGACAAAGAAGGAATCGGGTGCACGAATCCTAAGCCTTGAACAACAACGATCTGCCGGAGTTACTACTGACCAAGTGCAGGATATGATTAATAATTCTCTCAGTGGCCTAGATGACAAGATCAAGGCACTGATCGCTGACGCACTGAAAGGGCAGGAGGCCAAGGTCAAGACAGTAGCTCGGGAAGAAGCAGGGAAGGCTGATGACGATCTACTGACCAAGTTAAAGGAGGGTCCGAAAGCTTCTAAGGAAGCATTGCATAAGTCACTGAACACAATGCTCAATGAAAGCCTTTCGAGGAAGGAAGAGTTGGCTGCAATGCGGAAGGAGTTTGATAGTCATCTAACTGAGAGTCTACTGAGAGCTGAGGCCAATAATCAGGTGGCGAAGGATCTGAAGGTGGTGGCCGATCAGCAAGCGTCTCAGGGGATCCTGATCAGGGATATTCAAAAACAGGTCGATGAGGACAAGGACCCCTTTGATGCTGCCAAAAAGGGGGAAGGGATGGCTCTAAAAAATCCTAAGTCTTAGGCTCTGAAGCGGAAAGCTGACGTTTCCGTGGAAGACCTTATGGAGGAGTGTGAGGAGCAACTTTACCCTGGTGATCCCGAAGTCGAGTGGAGGAAGAAGACCAAGCAACTGACTATGCAGACTGCAATGCAGGTCAGGGCTCAGGGTACTGAGCTTGAAAAGCTGAAGGGGCAATTGGAGGTGCTGAAGGAGAAGACTGATCCAAAGAAACCTGCCCCTGAAGCCAGAATGAAGAAGTCAGTTGCTGCTGCGTCTAAGAAGAAAGTAAGTGCAGTTCAGGATGCCGGTCCCCTTGTGTACAAATATGTGGACAACTTTGTGCCTCCTGAAATGAACGAGGCCTGGGTCCCGATCAAGAAGGAGTTCATGGAGTTATACTATGTCATTGGGAACTGGCTGAAGACATCCGAAGGCAAGGACAAAAACACCATCTTTGCTGAGTGGATGGCCTTGCATCATACTGATCTCTGGGCTAAAATCGATCGTCATGCTAATAGAGCCGGAGTTCAGATCAAGGCCCCTGAAAATATCACTTATCCTCCTCCAACCCTCGGCATCAACAACCACCTCAACATGGATCTGATCAGAAATGAAATTGCAACCATTGCAAAGAGGACTCAAGCTCTGACCAATGCTGATCAGTACCATGCAGTCAAGCTGAGAGTGCTGAAGAAGTACGGGATCTCCTTGGCAAGGTGGGATGATGAAGATTGAAGAAAAGTTTGCAGGATTAGTGTCTCAGGATTTTGATGTAATAGTTTCAGGAACATGTGTACTCATATTTTATATCAATTGAAACTATTTATATTCCTGAGATAACATCTCGTTGACTCCTGATTTACTTTTCTGCTCTTTATCAAGAACTGTACTAACCCTTTCCTGATTCCATCTTATAGAACTAAGGACCTAATATAGGTTCCTGAACTGAATACTGATTGATATCAGTTAATTGTTTAGATGGTAGGATTTTTCTAAAGGTTTTGGCATCATCAAAAAGGGGGAAATTGTTGGGACAATCAGGAAGTATTTTGATTAGATCCCAAAACCCCTTGATGAATTTGCCTAAGTATAGTTTATCAGGATGTTTATTTCAGGATAGATAGGTTAGAATAGATTTTCTATTCACAGGTATTCAGTTCAGGGGGAAGTTGTTGAAGACTGAAGACTGATGGAGAGACGTCTCAGAAGTCAGAAGTCAGAAGTCAGAAGCTAGTCCAACCCTGAAGGTCTTGATCACACTGAAGCTGATCAACCTGAAAAACCTAGAAAGAGTCCTGAAGCTGCGTAGAGCCATCCTGGAGAAGACCACTGATCTTGACGGAACTGAGTAAACTAAGCATGCTCAGGGAAGTCTTTATCAGTGAGGGCACAAGTAACCTTGATCAGGCTGAATGTCCTTCTGATGTTCATAAGTCCTGACTTGGGATTAGTATCAGTTAACCTGATACTTGTAAGTCCTGAGACCCAAAGGTTACACGTGCATATGGAAGTCTGATAAAGCAAATGGAATGTCAGAGTCTCCAATATAAGACAAACATTTATGCTGAGTAAAGAACGAGAAACTCAGAGTCATAAATGTACGAGGATCAGTAAAGTCAATGCCGAAAACAAACTAACCGTTGGACAAACGACCAGTGAGAAGGTGACACGTATGTACAGAGACTGAAGCGCATTTAATGCTCATCAAAGGTGCAGACTGTGGATCAAAAACTTTGCCATACTAGGTATGGTCCATGTCAGACAAGGACACCCAACTTCTGTACCTACCCTAAATAGGAAGGTTTGAAACAGATCAATTCCAACGGATCTATTTCAAACCTCCCTATAAATACAGAGAGTCTTGCACCCATTCAAGACTAACGGAAAATTTCCAAGAGAAACTCTCAAGATTCCAAGCGCTCAAAGTTCTTTTGAAACAACACTCTGAAACCTTAAATTTCTCTAGTGTTGTAGTAGGAATCTCCTCTGTATCTTTGCTTAGAGTATTGATCCCATCCTTAGCTCTGATTTGTTAGAGGGATCAATACACAATAGTTGGAAAACGTGAATACCAAACCCCTCAGTCTGTGAGTTGGTTGGTTAGAAGGACTGTGACTTATAAAACCACCCAGAGGTCAATTCCTAAGAGAGGAAGTTGGCTACTCGTGTCCCTTGGCACGTAAAAATCAAGTACCTATCCTCAGGGTTTTGAGGATAGCTTCATGGTCAATCAGGTCGTGGACGTAGGAGTTGGTTATCTCCGAACCACGTTAAAAAGACCCTTGTGTGCTGATTTACTATTTGCTCAGGATCATAAACTGTCATTCATATTAAACTGAAGCATGCTTGCATTGTTTCTGAAAAAACCATCAGGACTGATTTGTCATCCTGATCAGTAAACTGTGCACCAGCCTTAACCACGTTTTCACTAAGCAAACTGATAAGTTTTCAGAACTAAAATAAGTAAACACTTAAGGGCTCACATTCCGCACTAGACTGAGCTTATTGAGATAGATATCCAACTGACTTGCTTCTGAGCTGTCAGTAGGTGGGTTATCTCTACTGAGCTTCTGAGAGCACAACTCTGACCTAGCCTATCTGGTTCTTCCCTGATTCGTCCCTGCTGCCCCTGTGGACCATCAGGTTTTTAGAACACATCAGGATCTTCCTGACTAGGTTTTGGAAAGAGCATTTTCCTGAGTCTTTCGGGAAAATCTTAAATCAGTGTATTCCCCCCATACACTGATTATTCTCGTTTCGGGACCAACAAGGCACCTCAGGGGCGTGCGTCCATGAGACGCATGACCTTAGAGCCACCTCCGCCGGAGGTGACCCACAGTGATGAGCTGGTCTCACTGAAAAAGGCCGTAGAAATGCTACAAGCACAAGTAGCGGCCAAATCTGGCGGGCCTGACGCCACCACTCTCCCCACATCTCCGTTGGCGCCCACCATCCTCCGAGCACCGGTCCAGAAGAAGATCTAATTACCGGTGATGTCCGTGTACGAGGTCCACCTGGCCAAGTACGCGGACTTCATGATTTCAGTCGGTGCCACTGACTCCACCCAGTGCTGGAACTTCCCTCCGACCCTAGGGGACCGAGCCCACTGCTGGTTCTCATCACTCGCCCCGGGGTCAATCCACTCATTCGGCCAACTCTCGCGAGAGTTCTTGGCCCACTTCTCTGGGTTCGGATCCTACCTTACCCAGAAGCACCGACTCGCCAATATCCATCAAGGCGAGACAGAGACCGACCAGCAGTACCTGGAGAGGTTCGATAAGATACTACTGGAAGGCGAGCTGTGAGCGAGGACACCAAGGTCGCCGCGGTGATGGCCGGGCTCCGAAAAGGCACCGATCTCTGGAAGGAAATGCACCTCGCATGTCCAAACACTTACACTGAATTCTGCCACAAGGTGGGGGTGTTCGTGGCCATGCAGGAGGCCCTCCAAAAAGAGATCGGTGCCTCTGAGGAGAGGAAACCCTACAGGAAGAAGTCCGGGGGCACATGCAAGGCTTCCTAGAACTTGAAAGCCTTTGGCAACGGGGACGAGTTCAAAGAAAAGCTCAACCAAGTCCTCACCGTCTCCGTCGACCACGTCTTTACTGCGGTCAAAGACAAAGCCTTGTTGGAAAAGCTGAGGAGAATTTGCCAGGACCGCGCGAAGCTCAACCCCAACAAGTACTGTGCCTACCACCAGTCAATCGGCCACTTCACCAGCGAATGCCGAGACCTCCTCAAACAATTATGGAAATTCTACGAGGATGGGAAGCTGGCCGAGTTCGTGAAAAAGGTATCGGCGAAGAGGCCCAAGTTCGAGAGGAGGGAAGCCTCCGATGATGAAGAAGAGGACGTGGGCCAACGTGGTCCTCAAAATAGGCAAAGGGCACCTCCCCAGCCTCAACAGAACTTGGAACCCACTCGAGAACTCTTGGTTCTCATGGAGGAAGTCAGAGCTGCCGGAGGTCTCCAAGATGGGGGATCCTCCATCTCCAACAGAAAGCTGAAGGTTGAGATCTGGGCCATAAACCAAGTTCAGGAGGGCAGCTCCAACTCCAGGTCCGTCGCACAACTCACTGATGAGCTGACATTCTCTTCGGCGGACCTGGAAGGGGTACTGACGCCCCACAACGACTCGTTGGTGATAACCGCCAACATCATGAACGTCCGAGTTCACAGACTAATTTTGGACACTGGCGCAATCACCAACATACTCTTCAAATCCACCTTGGATGCCTTAGGTTATTTTGAGTCGTATTTAGAACCTAGCAATGCTAGGATAATGAGGTTCGGGGAAGCTATAACCATCCCCCTAGGTAGAATTAGGTTGAGCGTCCAACTTGTATCGGCCGAGAACCCGGAGCGGAGGCTGACTAGGTTAGTAGATTTCCTAGTTGTCGACCAGCAGTCCTCCTACAACGGGTTCCTTGGCCGCCCGTTTATCAATGAATTTAAAGTGGCGTGTTCGACCTACTACTACTGTCTAAAATTCCTAACTCCAAAAGGTGTCGGAACCATCAAAGGCGACCAGAAAAAGGCCCGTGAGTGTTTACTCCAAATTAAAGATGGCCGACCCAAGAAAGCAGTGACGCAGGTCCAAGTCCTTGAGGAAGAAATCCAAATTTCGGCCGATGAGCCGAACATCCTAGACATCATCTCAACAGAAACTGAGTTGATGGAGGTAGGCGACTCACTGGAATCAATGATGGAAATCGACCAAGTCCCTGAACCTGCGCAGGACACTCATCCGACACCAATGGAGGGAGTGGAGGAATCCCAAAATAATAACCAAGTGCAGGGACCTGTGCAAAGCTCACATCCTGCACCCATGGAGGTAGACCAGGAAGCCCAGGGTAGGGGACCTGCGGGAGGTCAAGAACCAGCACGAATGGATGTTGATCCAGCTCCCCAGGTTGCAGAACATCTCCAAGCTGGCGAAACCCCGGAGGTCCTGACAGTTGACGGACCTGTCCAGGTTGAAAGCCCAGCTGATGATCTCGAACCACGCCTAGGTCATGAACCTGCGCAGATGTCACAAGAAGAGTGGGATGAGTTCTTCAGCGACCCCAGGTGAAAAAACTAAAAAAGGAAAGCCACCCCCATGGAAGAGCTAACAGCGCTCCCGGTGGACCCGGAAAGGGACCTGGAACTCTTCATAGATTCCGAGTTACCTGAACCGTACCGGTCGAGGATGGAGCTGTTTTTAATATCCAACTTGGACGTGTTTGCTTGGTCCCATGAAGACATGACGGGGATCCCGTTGGAACATGCATATCACCGACTTAATATAGATCGATTTCGGTCAGTCTTTGGATTTTCTGTACGGAGTCGGGGAAGCTCATCTCAATTATGCATTGGACCTGCGCCGGGTTGACCTCTATCCCTCGCTGGCTCACCAGGTGACCTAGGAACTTTCCCGAATGTACGCCAAAGCTGGTCTTCTTGGGGTTCAGTTTCATGTTGTAGTGACGTAGTATATCGAAGGTCTGTTTTAGGTGGTCGAGGTGGTCCTCTTTTCGCAAACTCTTGATGGATAACATAAGAAATGATGATCGGCTCCATATGGAAGAACCTGATCTGCCGGTTCGGACTTCCATAATCGATCATCACCGACAACGGAAGGCAGTTCGACGGCCAAAAGTTGAGAGACTTCTGCAGTTCATGGAACATCAAGAAATACTACTCAACTCCGTACCATCCACAGTCGAACGGTCAAGTCAAGGCAGTTAACAAAATTTTAAAGCACAAGCTCCACCTCGAAGATAAGAAAGGTAGTTGGGCAGACGAACTCCCGGAGGTCCTATGGTCTTACAGAACATCATACTGAGCCAGTACAGACCCCGTTTGCTTTAGCCTTCGGAACTGAAGCGGTAGTACCAGTCGAGGTTCAGAACAAGACTTGGAAGGTGGTAGGTTTTGACGAAGAAAAGAATGATGAAGCCTTGGCGGTAGAAAAAGATCTGGTCGAAGAGACCAGAGCTTCGTCAGAAATGAAGAACGCCACCTACAAGCGTAGGGCAGAAAAGTACTACAATTCCCAGATCCGAGACCGGAAGTTCAAAATTGGGGACCTAGTGCTGAAGAAGAAACTGATGGCCCCACAAGGTGTATTCGGGTCAAACTGGGAAAGACCGTTCCGGATTACCGCGGCCTGGGAAAATGGTACGTACGACCTTGAAGATGCAGAGGGCAAAGCCTCGTCATACACCTGGAGCGCAGCACACTTAAAAAAGTTTTATCAATAAATCGAGATTTTGTAATAAATTAGACGAAGGTTCGCATCAGAAATGGTGATGGCGACCAATGTAAATTACGCTGCTATGAGAAGTTGGGAAAATTTATTAAGTCAGAAAAGTTGTCAGCCATGCGAGCTTCTATAGCTCGCCAACTATGCGAGCTCCTACAGCTCTCCAACTAGGCGAGCTCCCATAGTTCGCCTACTGTTTGAAGGTCCGTAATTCACCCAGTGTTCGAAGCTTCGTAATGTGCAAGGACCAAGGTCCCAAACGTTATAATCAAAATGCTCGAAGGCAAAGGCCAAAGTGCCCAAGGTCGCGAAGGTGCCCTTCCTAAAGGGTCACTAAGCACCGACTGCCTTAAGTTAGAAAAATTCACGAAAAAGACGATTAAAACGTCTAAGGCAAGGTTCATGAAACCCAACTGCCCAACGTGAATTAAACAAAGTACAACTCACTACCCTAAGTGGTTTAAGACGAGTGATTCGCGGCCCTGAGTGGCATAAGACGAAGAATATGTACTACACAAACGGAGGTACGATTCGTAGTCCTAAGTGATGTAAAATGAACGATTCGCTTCTCAAAAGTAGAGTAAGACGAACAGTCAAGTACCCGAAAAATATATAAACGAGCTAATAAAAAAATATAACGTAAGCGCAAAAACGTAGGTAAGAAGAGTTAGAACAAAAAGCTCGAATTTCATTCAAAAATACTTGGGAATTTTCAAGCCAAAAATGACGCCTGAAAAATTTCCCAAGTATAAGTAGTGGTGCTAGCCACAAAGGCCGGCTAGCTGGCCATCTTTGAAGTGCAAAAAGCTCCATCTGGGCGAGCTACACGTGCCCGACGAGCTACATATACTTCAACAAAAAGAAAAAAAAAACTGAAAGTTACAAAAAGAAGCTCCTTCTTGGCGAGCTAGGTAGCCCGGCGAACTACTACAACTTTGCAAAAATCTAAAAAGTGAAAAAGCTATTCTAAGTCTACGGAGTGGTGGGGGCAATCTGGGCAGGGACCTCGGCGGGGGCCTCAGGGTCGGCGACCTCGCCCTCGGCAGTGAGGGCGGGCAACGTAGTAATGTCGCCCGTGAGCCCGCTGGTATCGAACCCCGAGGTGTCGATCATGGCATCTCCCACAGCTTCCTGAAGTTGCTCAACTGTGAGGGGAGTTCGCCTTTCCTCATTGGCGACCTCCTCCTCGGTGGCGGTGTTCAGCTCCAGCACGGCACCGTGTTTGTGATTATGAAGCGCGATGGGACGAAGTCGAGTGGCACCCTAAATTCTGGGAAGTCGCCAATGTCCAGCTCGGCGCCGTAGGGAAAAGGGGCTCTATCCAAGCATTCTTTGAGGTCGCCCACGACCGCCTTCAGCTCATCGTCCTTGTGAGCTCGCGCCCACCAGATGGTGCGGATGACTTCAGTGTAGCACTGAACGAACCCCTTATCCGAGGCCTCATTTATCTTGGTCATATCCAAGCTCACCGAGGAGGACGCGTCATTGCGGAGCTCGGTGACCTCATTGATCTTCACCGAAAGCTTTTCTCTGAGCTTGGTACACTCCTCATCGGCGGTCTTGAATAAGCCGCGCTGGAGGTCAGCCTCTCTCCGAGCCACGACGAGCTCGCCATCTTTGTCAGTAAGCTTCTGGGCGAACTTCTCTTCCTTAGCCTTCACCCGGGAGTCGGCATTGCGCTCCACAGCATCGAGTTTCTTTCGTAGTTCGCCCAGTTGCTCGAGAGCACTTCTTTCGGTGGCTAAAGACACATCAGCCCTCTCCTCGGCGAGCTCCCGAGACTTTTTCGCCTTGTCGGCGGTTTCAGCCATCTGCAAGAAGGCCTAGTTCCTTTTTTGCCGACCCTCCTCCGACTGGGCGGCCTGCTCAATGGCCTTCTGGTTAGCGAGTAGCAGCCCACTAGCATGGTACGCCAAGAGTAGGAGGTTCTCAGCCAAGTTTTGGCCCTCGACAGTCGCCAGTTGGGGGAGGACCAAAACCTTGGCACCTCGCTTATCGTATTCCGGGCGAGGCCCGGAGGAAGGTAGCGCATCGAGGTGAGAGAGCGAGAACGCTCATAGGAATAGAGGACTTCGTGCCTATTAGGATGCGCGATGGGGGCGTAGCTGCGAAGTCAAAGAAATGGGAATTAGAAAGAGATCACAAGGGAAAAAGGCAAGGACTGAGGATCTAAGTGGCGAGCTACTTACTGAACTCGCTCGGGGTCCCAACCCAGCAGCGTGTCATCATTCGTTTGCACCCCGAAGGGTGATGGGGAAGGAGATGACCTCCCGAGAGGTTCAATTGCCGAGGGGGCAGTCGAGTAGGCTGATCCACCTAGGGCCGACCTCGTGTCAGTTCGCTCGGCTGCCTCCAGTTCCACCTCACCACTGGGACCGGTCCGAGCTCTCTTGCGAGCTAAGGTCTCACCCTCACTCGCTCGGGACCCATCGCCACGTTGGGATCCCCTCTTCGAGGTAGAGGGAGCTCGCTCGGGCGTGGCGGAACCTCGCCCGCCGCCTTTGTTGGTCCGGGCGACCTGCGTTGCCTTGGTGGGCGCGGGAGCTTTGACCGAAGTCTTGGCAGCCCCCTTCTGGGCTCCGGAACCCCCGGCCTCGCCTTTCTTCACGGCGAGCTCAGCTTTCTTGCTCGCCTCGAGGGCGAGAGTCGAGGGGAAGGACAGTCTATTCGGGCGAGGGGGACCCATAGCAATCCGGCGAACTAAGATGTGATATGCCTCCGGGACCTCGGCAATAGGGAATGCAACCTAGCTACCACCTGCATAAAATGAAACAAGAGTCAATATCTGGGCAAGCTACATATCAAAAGTAGCGAGCTATGGTAAGTTACAGACTCGGGAGCTCGGGACCTTGAAGGGCGAGGTGATGAGGCAAGGTGTGGAGACCAGCGAGTCGAAGGCAATGGTGCTTGCACAAGTGGGCGATGTCCCTATCCTTCTCGCTCCTCAAGCAGCAGATAGCTCGCACCAGGTCGAACTCAATCTACACTTTGGGTCTCCCCCGACTGGACTTGGAGTGCTTCGGAACTGCAAAAAGAAAGGGAATTAGATTAGTAAATCTAATCTAACCCACACACACCGAAAGGGGTGACCCACTGCTAGCCTCCCCGTATCCCTCGGGGGAGGGTATACGGCCACCTCACCCGGAGTAAGTATCGGAAGCTCGCCAGTCTCCACCTATGAAGAAGAACTGCTCCTTCCAATCACGAACTTTGTTCGGAAGCACTCCCAAAAACTTCTCCCCGGGGCGAGCTTTGAGGTAATAGTATCCCTGGCCATCCTTTACTTACCGGGTCACAACGAAGAGCTCGCCCAGGTCCACCGAGGTCAACTGGTTTTCGTAGCCCTCTAGTCCGAAGACGGATAGGGCGGCGAGGAGATTACTCCAGGCATTTGGTGTGAACTGGGTGATGGCGAGATTGCTATCAAGGAGTAACTGCCCGATGATCGGGTGCAAGGGCAGCGTAAGCCCGGCCTCGAGAGTATGGATATTGATGGCGGTTAATCCTTCAGGGGGTGAATCGGCCCACTCATTCTTCTCAGGGGCATACATGAAAATGTCGAGCGGGATGCGGAATTTCTTGCGTATGTTGGAAAGGGAGTACTCGTTGATAATGCTCACTACCTCGTCGGCTTTGTAATCAGATGGGGCGACCTCCTCTAGATTGACGGGGAGTACTCGGTCTGGGTAGGGGAAATTCGCCACATGCTCGGCGACATACTCCTCCCAATCGAAAGGGTGGATGACCTCGCCGGAGACCTGGTGCTCGAGAAGTTGGGGCTCTGGGAAACCGATGGCGCGAAGGTATTCGACGATCATCTCATCGAGGTCGCCCTCGGGCCCATCCACCGCGGCGACTTCTTCACCCACCTCAGCGGCCCCCTCCGCGGCCTCGACGACCTCCTCATCCTCGGCAGAGCGTCATTTGAAGCCAGCTCAAAATCTCGCCAGAGCTCGGGGAGGTAGGATTCTTCGCTCTGGCCAGAGTTAGCGGCTTCCTCCCCTGAATTGGTTCGGACCTCGCCCAGTAGCTCGCTGGAGGCCGGACGAGCTACGGAGGTCGACTCGGAACCCGAATCAATCATTGTAGGGGCGACGAGGGGGAGTGACTCATTTCCAGTTGCGGGCGTTTCTCGGGGTTACGGTTCGACAAGGTCCGGCTCGAAGATTGATTCGACATGGCTCAGGCGAGTTCCGAGTGGTTCCAAAATAGTCCGAAAAATCCAATCACCGGAGTTACAGTATGAGGACAGTCGAGAGTGATTAAAAGTTGCCGGAAACGTTCAAAATTTCCGGAAGCTTGAAGAAATGTGGGATGGAAACAAGAAAAATCTGCAAAAGAAAAGAAGAAAAATAGAAGGAAGCCGGATTCTACCTTGGAGGGCCTTCAAAAATCCATCGAACGCAAGAAAACACAATTGCCGAAAAAAGCTCTGAGAATTCGGGAATGCAAAAGTGAAAAATGAACTTGGTTTCTTCTATTTATAGGTAGGGGTGAGCTCGGATATTCGAAGAGTGCAGGGACCGATTCGCAAAGAATTTGAAAGTTGTCATGATGAGGCATTGGAATCGGGGCCTAAAACGGCGTGCACGACGCCTGGAATCCCACACCACGTCGGCCTGTGAACCGCCACGAAGGGAGCTCGCCCCCATAACTCGGCACATGTCCAAGGGTAGCTCGCCAACACTCAAGTCCTCATCCGGGAGATAAGACAGCTCGCCCACACATTAGATGAGTCATGATGAGAGCGAGCTGGGGGGCAAATGTTGATAAGTCTAACTAACTGGTGATAATCGCGGAGCTATGGCGAAGGTTCAGTAGGTCGCTAGCTCGCCGGGGTGTCACAAAATAAGGGAGCTCGGCGAGGGGGATGGGGAGCTCGCCCGAGCCCCCAGAGGCCTAAAGCCAACTGGCCAATCGGACGAGGGGGGAGCTCGTAATGGAGTTCGCCCACAAAGTGGTAGCTCACCCCGGCAGCCTGCCTAAGGAGCTCGCCTGGGGAGCTCGCCCAGGATCGATATGTCCACAATATGCGTATATAGGTCATTTAAACATGTAACATGATAGAGCATTGTAAAAGGGGGGCATTGTAAGGGATTAAGACGAGGGTTACGGACCTTCGTCAACACCGGAAGCCAAATAGGCTCGCAAGGTGCCACCTCACACTCGCACACCTATAAATAAGACCTCTCTTGTACTATTATAAAAAAAATTCAATCATAATACAACATTTACTTTCTCTCTCTAAACTCTCCACTTTCCCTCTCTATATCACCCTCTCAAGAACACTAAGAACACAATTCTTGGATCATTGTTTGGTAGATTTGATATGTTATAATAGCCACATAACAAACACGATTAGTAAATTCTATCAACATACTCGACCGCTTCAAGCGCCGCACCACCAGCCGCCATCCTCATTCCCGATCGATTCCACGACGAAATGGCGTCCAGAAACCGCCGCCAGTCGCGCAGCCTCGCGATGCCCAGGCCAACAATCGACCGGAATTCAACCTACCTCTGCAACCATCTCGCCAATCGAAAGAAGCCCACGCCTCTATCCTCTATTCCACCGAGTCGCCACCGATTTGAAGATGCTCCAGCCGGAATCGACTTCGTCGCGACACCAGACTCCACCTCTCAATCTTCAACCTCTGCAACACAGCCCCAAATTCATCGCACAGCACACACGCAACTCCACATCTTGCTCATCGAACCGCCGTCTGCCTCCACTCCAATCAATCGCCTACACCACTAGACGTTCCGGAGTCCACCATTCAACCAAAGTCGTTGCAATTCATCATGCCGGAACTCACAGCAGCACAACCGTTCGTGGTCGGAAGTCGGAACCTTACTCACAGACTGCCTCTCTGCTGGTAATTGAAAAAGTAATTGGGCCCAGACTATTTTATAGGTCAAAAGCCCAAATGTTCATTTTGTGGAAGCCCAAGGTCATATTGTTTTATTTATTTGGCCCATTTGAAGAAGGATATATATATACTCTGTTGAAGGATTTACGAAGGAGATTAAGCACGCCTTTAGGGCCATTAGCAGTAGGGATTTCTGATTCTTTTTTCACGCATGAGATAGGAAACATGGGTTTTACATAGGAAAGTTAGAAAACGCTTTGACGAATATTGTTTTGATTCTTGTTTTGATTTTCAGAAGATTATTCACTTTGGTTTCTTCAGTTTATTTGATTAGTTTGGTTTTCTTTCAATTTCAGTTTTCAATTAGGTTTTTTTCATGTTAGTTATTTCAATTGTTAATTCTATTATCTCCTTGATATTTGATCTATTATTGTGATTTTTGTCAATTTCCCTTTGTCTCAATCATTCATGTTATTACTCCTTTACACTCTCGTGTTAGTTAGATTAAGTTCTTGATCCTTCATATTTAATTGCTTTGATTTTCTGCTTTAATTAAATATTAGGTTTAGCATTAGGGATTTAGAACAAAGTTTATTTTACTTTTTATTTATTTAATTCATGCTTTAGAGATTAGAGGTTTATTTTCACACACGTTTTAGTTTAGGTCATTACTCATGCATTTTTAATTCATTCATGTTCTGCTTTCATTAATCATTAGTTTAGGAACCCAAAACTTGCAATTTCATTATTTAGATTTAATTCCAAAACTCACACAAACCTTAGAATTAGAGTGTCTTATTGTTTTCTTAGGGTTCGATATAAATTTATAATTTGGTCAGCTTACTACTACACGATCTTACACTTGTAGGAAAGTGCATTTGTGTGCGAACACAAATCGCTAGTCAAAAACCCAAAGTAAAACAAAACATGGTCTTCACGAAGAAGACAAAAAATCTGGGAATACCAGATTTCAGAAACGATTCGATTCAAACGGATCATTACATCCCTATCGTTAGGAGAAATCACCTCCTCAAGAGGACGAGAGGAATTAGAAGGTTTTAGCGTCTTATATTTCCATCGCTCACAAGAGAAGGGTCATGTGCCCGAACGAGGGGTCACAACAAAATAATTGTTCTTCTAGTACCCATCAACACTGGGAGGTTTACCTACAAAATGCGCCAAGCCCTGGCTCCTAGAGCTAAAGTAGTAAAAATCATCTCTTCTCTTAAGATCGTGGCAAATGTGAAAGATTTCAGGGGCAAGATTCCCATCGTTCGCCTTCATAATGAAAAAGAAAGCCAGTAGAAGACGGATAGAAGAAGGAGTAATCTGGTTCAAAGGGATCTTATAAAGATTGCATATCCTGGAAAGGAAAGGATGCACCAGAAAACGGAGTCCAGCATGCACCTGAGAAAACCAGAAAGACAAAGAGGGAAAATACAGATGATTAGGACGTTCATCCGCCCCTAGAAGAACCACTAGAAAATCGAAGTGAGGGCCCAAAATCTCCTTAATACATTCGAGTTCAACCAGATTCAGGTCAGTTTGACGGGAAATGTCATTCCAGCGAGACCTACTCCCCTCAGGAATGATCCTAATGGGACGAGTATAGAGAAGGGTAGGACGTGGATTCTAAGCAGAAAGCCTTAAAACCGTCGAGGACAAACGGTTTAAAGAATGAGAATGGGAAAGATTCCCGGCGGAACTCTCTGGGTGAGATTTGCCGGAAAAGTGGGAAGGCTTTGACATGATTTAGGCCAGGGAGCTTGACAAACCAGTTGAAAGAGAAAGAAAAAATAATAAAATCAAGAACTCAACATGCAGAGAACAACAAGCAGAGAAAGGATACGAAAATACCTCGAAGTAATCGACTCGACGGAGGTGAGGGATGTGAAGAAACGTCCAGCTAAAACCCTCTATCGAAGAAAAACCCTTCCTCTCTTACCTATTTTGGTAGAGCACGCTAAATGATCAGATTGAGAAGGACTGAGAGAAAGAAAAAAACTACCCTGAATAAGGAGTGATTGGGGGCACTTTTATTGGGAAGAGTGAAAGTGGACGGAAACCAGTATCCTCTCCCTGGACACGTGTAAGGCCACAATCTTGGCAAGCGAAGAGTCGCAGAAGGTGAGCGGCTGGGATAATGAGACGACAGCCCCAAAACCGAGGGTGGGAAATTGAAACCCTGCAAACATTAAATAGGGGTAAAAATGGTAACCCAGTTCCAGAAGGAATGAGAGAAGAGGCAGAAAGTAGAGATATTCCACGTAAACACCCTAGGGAGTGTATTACTCGGAATATGGGGGAGTAGTTGATGTGGAAAAAATAGTCCGCACCCCAGATATGACAGCTGAGAACCCTTCGGGCCTGTTGAGCAATTTATGTAACCGAATGATTTATGTGGCTAATTTATAC
>JAPKLY010000462.1:109865-244250 GCA_026898435.1 Prunella vulgaris
GAATGATTTATGTGGCTAATTTATACGTAGAAAATCACTCAAACAATAATCTAAAGATGTAATTTGGATTAGTAAATAGGAATTATAATTGGAAATGTAGAGAGAGGAATTGTGTAATGTATTTCTTGTATTTTGGAAATTAGATCCTTACAAATGAGGTTTTTCCTCTTATTTATATCCCTCTAAGGATGAGGTGGCCTCTTTTTAAGCCATATGGCTTGTGGGGGTGACAAGTGTCCTCCACTTGTCACCCCCTCCAAGCTTTGCCCCACTAACTCTAGCCTTCAACGATCCGGACCTTTCATACAGGTCCTTTGGACATCTTGTGTCTTCTTTCCCTCGAAGGAGAGACGGACAATGTAGCGAGCAAGGAGGCGAGCAGCCGGGCGAGCAGCATGGGCTTATCTTCTAAACTTGTTGCCTTGTTATATCCAGGCTAAAGACGACCATCTGGGCGAGCAGGTGGGCGAGCATTGGTGCGAGCAACTAGGGAAAGGCCACGTAGGCTCGTTGCTTTGACACCTCTAACCTCGAGCGAGCATGTGGGCGAGCAGCCTGGCGAGCATATAGGCGAGCAGCTTATACCTTCTTGCCTGTTTATACTTGGGTTTTTCTCTAATCCTCAAGCTTATCTCAAGCTTAGATCCTTTTATCAGCAGGGCCCAATCTCAACCCACTGATCCAAAGACTGGTGACATGTGGGCCCTTAGATATATGATAAGGGGACCCCTGAAGAGCCCAGAGGTCAGAAGAACAAGTGATATGACATGAACATGGTGAACGATTGCTATGTCACCTCTGACTCGTGACCTCTATCTAGAGGTGAGAGGTTGATCATATTATCGGACCCAAACATCATATATTTATAGTAACTGTCAGATTAGGATTCACTGGCTGGATCTTAGAGGGTAAGCGTCGCCCTAAATCCCATGGAAAAATCAGACAAGTACAGGGAAACCACTAGTCTGGCGCCATGTGTCCACTCTAGAAGTACTATTTCAGTGTAGCCATGCTCCACTACCTTTGTGTACCACTCCTTGTGGTCCCAGAAATGCGAAATGACATGCCTACCCTCTCTTTATGAAGAGAAGGGTATAAATAGCACACTTAATCATTCTTGGAGGACAATTCATCCATATTCAGATATTTTCTTTACATTTTCGTTACTGTTACATCCATGGTGGCCTGAAATACTGACTTGAGCGTCGGAGGGTCGACGCCGGAATCCTTTCCGGCCCAACTTTGTTGCAGATTGACGAGGAAGACAGAGTGCAGAGGACGAAAACGAACCAGAGCTAGAAACAGCACAGCATTCACTCTACAAGGAGGAGAATATCAGGTATTTGCCCTCCCTCTTCGTAACTAAATGATGTATTAATATGACATGCTCATATTGAACTTATCAGCGTCCCCTGTGGAACGCCATCTTTATATTTAATTTATTATTTTCCTTTTTTAATTTTTTTATTTAATGTTTATATAAATATACAAAAAAAAACAGATAATAAACACTTGTAAAAATAGAATTCTTATATTGTGTTTGGTGATTTTTAATGCAATGAGTACTTCGAGGTATAATACTACTAAATTTTTTATATTTTAAAGCAATTTCACGATAAAGTCATAAATAATTTTTATATAAAATTTATTTTAAAAGTTAGTCTACTTTTCTTTTTAGTTAGTTCTACAAAAATTTGTATTTTCTTAATATGAAAATATTTCTTTAAATCCCTACTCTCAAAATTTATACTTCACAACCTACATCCTATATAAAGAGATAAGAAGTTTTTTGGTCCCATAACTTATTGAGTGTCCGATTTTGATCCCAAAAATTTTAATTTTTCAATTTTGGTCCCTTAACTCATGGTGTTTGTCCAATTTTGGTCCCATTTTTACCGAAAAATGTAAATAATATCATTTTTTGTCATGCAAACGCATGTTATGGTTGAATTTGGAATTTTCCGGCACTTTTGCTGACGTGTGTGTCAAATAATAAAAAAAAAATTGTAATTTTTACTTATTTACATTTTTTTAAAAAAGATTGTGTCCCTAAAAATATTGCAAAGTTTTGCAGAACGAAAATAGTACATATTATTGGGTTCTTTCTTTAGAATTTCTCTTTTGCGTATTTTTCCTTTTTAACTTTAAAATTATGAATTATTTTAATTCTATTAGAAATTTAAACTCAGAATTAATTATATGGATATAAATTTATATATCAATTGCAAATATATAATAATAATAATATAAAAATAAATTTAAATAATTAATTAGTATAACAATTAACTGTTTGCTTAAAACAAATTAAAAAGGGTGTTGGAATTAATAGCATCCATCATATACATTGTTTGTTAGGAATAAGAGAATCAACTCAAAAAAAAATGTAAACAAACAAAAGAGGTAAAAGAAGAAGAAAAGTGTCGGTGGTGGTGGAATAGTATATATAGAAAGAGAGGAGCTCAGCACTAATTAAGTTGGGATGTGGGCAGCCCAACCAAGTGGCAGCAAATTAAGCAATTAGTAAAGTATGGGGTAATAAAATGTAGTCGAAGGGAAGCGCGCGCGCGGTTAATTAATTAGTTAGTTAGGTAAGAGATGAAATGAATTTAGGTGGAGTTAGGAAGAAAGAGTGGATAGGGTGGTGGCGGAGGAAGATCTGGGACTGGGAGAGACATTATTATTATTATTATTATTATTCTTGAGTAGCACGGGTGATAATATCATCTTGTTCTTTCTCCTTTCTCCCTCCTTTATTACCTCTCCCACAAACATTTCCACTTTCTCCATATTTGTATACTCAACCACCTTCTTTCCTTTGAATAGTACTGATTCCACGTTCTTCTCTTGTAGCATATCATCAACAATCTTCAACATCCCACATGATGATGAATATTTACTACTCTTGTTAATTATCCCACCGCCGTTTCCCTGAATTCGAACATAGTTGTTTCTCCTTGACTCACCAAATGCCATGGATACTGCTTGATCAACCTACAATATTAAATTAATTATAATTAATAATGTATATATGTATATTAATTAATTGTTAGTAATTAAAGTAGTAGCTAGTCTTATTAATTAATTTCAGTTACTACGTACGTACTATTTATATATAAAAAGTAGATAGTATAGTAATTAATTACCATGTCGGCAGCTCCATTAGCAGCAATTTGAGGATATGATGATGGAGGTGGGGCGTTTCCGAGTGAGATGACCAACAAATCTTGGAGGGCATTGCAGAGTGGGAATTCTTGCTTATTGTTTAGGACGTGTGTAATGGCAGCAGCTGTGGGATTACTCATCCCCACTCCACCCCCGACAGCCACGATCTTCCTTGACCCGTCCGTTGACTTCACTACCATGGGCCGATCATCCGCTACCGTCGCTCCGCACACCCCCGCCACCCTAAAATCACACCCCTCCATTTCCAAGGCGTCTGCGCGAGAGAACACCAGTGGGGCCCCCGTTGTCAGATCGTAACACGGGATCAGCACCGCTTTAACCGTATCTTTCAGCGTCAAATCCCCAAACACTTTCTTCAGCAATTTCCCCGCTCGCCCACGCCACCGGAATAATATTCCCGATTGCTGATTGAGCTTGCGGTGGTTATCCAGGATGAATTTGAGGGATTGCTGGGCGCTGAATAGAGGGGCGCCGTCTTTGCGCGTGAAGAGCAGGGCGGCCAGGACTCCTCCGATTCCGGCTCCGGTGGCGACGTCAAAGAAATCAGCAATGTGGGCGGTGGGGTTACCGGACTTGCGCCTGAGAATGGATTCGAGATGGAGCAGAGTGTTGGCAGCCAGGATGCCATCACCGGCGTCGATGCTCAGGATCCTAACTTTCCCACGCTGCTGATTGACACATTTAGGAAGGACCTCGTCTCCGAAGAGAAACTTATTCTCAAGAATGGCGAAAATTTCATTGGTAAGTTTATCTGCGGCATGATTATTCACTGGGGTTGAGCTTGAAAGTGCTGCAGGTGACTCCATTAATATTAATATTGTAATGAAGAAGAAGAGAAAGAAAGAAATTAATGAAGATGAATGATGTTCTCTAAATACAATATTTCTAGCAGCTAGCTGGTACTAGTAGTATTTATATACCCAGGCCAGAGCTAAAGCCAGAAGGTGTACGTAGTGGTGTAAATAAAATTATATAATTAATAATAATAAATTAAAAAAGAGTGACCGAATATATATTACTTATAATAATTGAGCTGGGGGAGTTGAATGTGCAAGGAAAGGGGAAGGTGGGGACAATTTCAGCGTTAAATTGTGATTTGTAGCATGGCGCCCGCCTAAATCTTTCAACATTTCTAATCATTATACTAGCTAGCTAGTACCAACCCTGTACTATATATATATATATATATACTTTTTTATATATTTATTATTATAATAATAATAATCCCAATTCTCTTTTCTATTCAAACCCAATTCTCTATCTTCTTTATTCATCTCAGTCTCTCTTTTTGCGTTCGAAATAAAGTTGGTTCCCAATTGCCAAATTCTACTGCTTTATCACTTTTGTGTTTGAGATGATTAAATTCAACACCCACTAACTAATTAACTTCCCCAATTACACATACAAACTTTAATCCTACACATTTATTTTTTTGAATTCTCATTTATTCGTTCCACCTAATTATTATGCTTTCACCATTATCATATTCATAATAATTAATTACTAATTGATTATAGCAATACTTAACTTTTTGAGAAAACAAATTTTACTTTTGTATATAAGCTTAATAATTATTTCCAATCAAATCTCTTATAACTAACTTAGTAATACAGAGACATTGTACATTAAAATTTCTATAAATTAATACTATTATATCCCTAAACTTTTAATGTTTAAGAAAAATATTAATTAAATATTCCCTTCGTCCCACTATAAGTTGTTCATTTTGTCATTTCCATCTGTTCACTATATGTTGCTCATTTACTTTTTTATATTTTTATAAAATTATTATTCACTTCATTATTATTATTTTCAATCTTTTTTACAATATTCTCATTATTTTTTCTCTTTTCTCCATCGCATTACATGTGCTATATTAATATTTTTATATCCTTCTTAATATTAGTGCCCAAAAATTGTGAGCAACTTATAAGAGGATGGAGGGAGTAATAAATTAATAATTTATTAATTAAATGAGAATATTTTTTTACCGATTAAGTAAGTTATCTTATAATCCTCAATAAGTTCTTGGAGATTGAGTAAGCTATCTTATAAAGAACATGTTATGTTGTACTTCTATTCTTGACTTTTTTGAGATATTTCTCATACCTCAGTGAAATGAGATTAATTTTTTACCGATAAAAAAAAATTATTAAATAAATGATGTCTTTTAACATTTAGATTTTTATATACTACATATAACCATAAACAGAGGTTTAATTTCTAATTTTGTTCATCCCACATGTAAAGATTCATGTATCATAATTTTTTTATGAAAAAATTATAAAATAGTTCAAAAAATTAACATTAATTATAAAAAAAACTTGTGCAAAAAAAATGTATACATTTATACAAATATTTTAAATCAATTTATAAATATAATTACTTTTTTAAATCAATATGTAAATATTCCTTTTTTTATTTTTCTTTCTATCTCTGTTTAGTTTTTTTTCAAATCAATTTTCAGAAAATTCGAGGGCTTAGTTGCAAAGAATTTGAAAGATTGGCAATTATTGGCGCACATTTTAAGGCATGAAAGGACGTGAAAAAGTAACTAACGTCTCGAATTCTGAGCCACATCTACAAAGCTGCCGTCGAAAAGGTATCTCGCCAAGGAGTTCTCGCAAACTTGGAAACTAGTTCGCCATCACACTAGCCCGTCCAAGGAGGCAGAACAGCTCGCCTATATATTGGTAAAATCATATATAGGAGAGCTGGGGGGCAAATGTTGATAGGCGGACTAAAGCGAGCTAATTAGAGAGAATTAACGTAAACAAAAGTTCAAGGCTCCGTAGCTCGCCTACTAGCTCGCCCCAGGGTGTCAAGTCACGTCGTCACTCGTTGACCAGTCAACCTAATAAGAGAGAGAAAGCTCGTAAGGAGCTCACCCAGAACAGAAGGAAGGATGTTATTCCCTACTGTTAAGTGTAAAGATAAGCTGAGTTTGAGTACTGAAGATTAGTCAGGAATCCTGATCCTGAGTATTGGATCCAGAGGAATATTCCTGAGGAAAGCATCCTGAGCCTGAGCGAAGACTTGATCCTGAGTCAGGAGTGTTCTGATCCTGACACTCATCCTGAATGTCATCCTGAGTGGTCAGATCAGTGAAGACACTGAAGACTCAGTAGAACTGAAGGCAATCCTGAGAGATCATCCTGAGCTGAAAATCACCTATCCCTGAGTCATTCAGCATGAAGGAGATTCTGAGCTGACAGTTATGAAAACAGAGCATGGCAAAGGCGACTTCACCAGAGTGATAAAGTCGGTTATTTGGGCAGCTGGCAGAGCAATCTCATTGGACGCCGGAACAGTTATTCAAGGCGGTTATACCATACGAATCTCGTTGATTGGTTAAGAGCTCAAAGGTGGTTAAGGGTCTGATCTATAAATATATATTAATTCCAGTCTTTTAGGAGTGTGCTTCATTCTAAATCTTAGAGAGAGAAAACTTGTATTCTGTAAACATTATTCATCATTTAGTGAAGTGAGCCAACCCCATCCGTGGACGTAGATCAATTTGATCGAACCACGTAAATTTGCTTTGTTCTTCAGATTTCCATTTTATTTCTGTTGAGTGTGTTCATCAGGCAAGTTTCTTCAATTTTTCTGAAAACTTCAAGTCTTATTGAGCTCGATTCAGTTCCGATCAATTTCACAACACCTTCTATAAGCACTGGATCCCGAAATTGAATAAGGACGAGAAGCTCGTCCTACTCGAAGTAGGGAGCAATAGCTAGGCAGGTCTTCATTGGTAATCTAGCAAAGCCGAGAGTAATGTAATTAAAGCATAAGAGGTGGCTAAAGGGACATGTGTTAGGACACTTGTCAGTTAATTGCTACTTAAACTTATATCATGTCACCTCATCACATGCAAACATATAAATAGATATTTTGTATTCTCATTCTCTTTCTAAGTTTATAATACACAAGAAATTACATCTCTCTACTTTTTCTCACTTCAAAATCCTTTCCACAATTTAATCTTAATTATTGTTTGGGATATTTCATATATTAATCAGCCACATAAACATCCAATTAAAAAATCTTCCAACAAATTTATATAACAAGTAGTTTGCACATTTTTTTTATTTAGATATTTTATACAAATTTATGAATCGTTAAAAAAATATTTGCTCTGTCCACCAAATTATTTTTCACTTCTTTTTTTTGTTTGTTCACAAGTCTTTTTTTCATTTTCTTATTTGAAAACAAGTCACTCTCACAAATAATTCATCTGAGGATTACAAGCGTAGCGAGAGGGTAGGCAGTTGTTGTAAACAGTAGTAAAAGTGGTCAATTGAAAAATCGAGGTATGTCCTAATTAATTCCGAAGATCATGCATGTCCCCGTACCTTTCTCCACTCATTCCCAGTGTGCATCGCTACCGCCTACCGACACTTCAATTTTCATTAATTTACTATTTAATTTAATTCCTTCTTCTAATCTAAATTATGTGCTTCCATTTCGACGGTAAACTTGAAACATGTGGATTCCACAAAAATAAAATATTCTAAATTCTCTTTAAAATTATTTTATTTTAAAATTTCACTCTCTATCCCTTTTCTTCTTTATCACTTCTTTATTAATATTTTCTTCTCTTTTAATTTTTTAAAATTTATAATTTAAAATATATGCTACTTAAATATATATTTTATAAAATTCATTTATTTTCAAATTTATTCATCCAAATAAAATTTACGTGATACGTGATCACTTTGATAAATAATATCAGCTGGCTGGCTGGAGTTCAATTAAATGGTATAAAAATTAATAAATTACTAACGCAGTCAACATTGATTATTACGACATATATGGTTGTGGATAACATTGATTTTTATGAAATTACTTCCTCCATCTTTCTATAAGTTGATTATTACTTTTTTATTTTTTAACATATAAATTAAAATAAAAGTAAAAATATATAAATAATGTGATGTTAATACGTTGCATAATACTACTATATATGCAATACACAATCGATGTACACTCGCACTCGATCGCTTCATTAATTAATACGTGTGAGCACGCGTGTGACTAGATATTTTTATGACCCTCACCCCAAAAGATAAAAAATCTTACACAATGTAGTATTACTTGGGGACCTCCAATCAAATTAAATCTCTCTCTCTCTCTCGATTTAATATTGCATTGAATTTCATCACATTTGTGTTGACCCTTTTTCTTCTATTTGACGATGTGGGGTGTGCTAGTTTACTTGGTTGGAAATAAATATATAAAATGAAACAAAAGTAATGACAATTTTTCTTATATGTTGTACATGATACATATCGATTATACCTCTTTTCATATTTCTCTAAGTTTAGTCATTTAAAATTTAAAAAAATTAGATTTAAAAATTTTAACTGATATGATTTTATTAGATATTAATTTGAATTTCTCTCAATTTTAAACTAGAATTAAAACTAAATATTTTAAAATTTTAATTTTTAAATATTTTATTCAAACAAGTTGAATGAATTTAGATTATAGTTTTAAATTTCATAGCCTTGAATTTCTCCATTCAAATACAGTCTAAAATTACATTTGTTGATGCTCTAGCATTATAATAGCCTAGCTATCTCTAGTATAAATATCTAATGTGGATATTATAAATTTTATCTATGAATTTATTTGTAAATAAATTGAGAAATGAAAATATCTAAACATATTTTTTAAAAATTAAACAATCTCCAGATGAAAATATTTTCGTTAAAAAAAATTGTACTAAAATATTGTGTAGGCAAAAAGTATTTTAGTGTGTACACATTTAGGCAGCTTATTCGATTCATGTAACCTGCAATGCGTGGCAATATTCTAAATTAATTTATGTTTTTCATGACATGCATGTTGTATAAGATGGGGGTAATGAAAATGGTTTACTAGTCTATTGTGAGAGATAGATATATAATCCCCTCGTGCAACAATGCACTTGTTATATCGTATGTAATGTAACCGGTAAGAGTAGTAATTAATAAACAAAATATATATTGTTGGAATGGGGGGGGGGGGGGGGGGGCGGAAAAAATTGTCGAAAACCGACGGAAATTGAAATATAATATATATAATCCAGCTAGCGTTGGCATATATATATATATCTGGCCAAACCGACGGATAATGAAAAGGCAGTGCGGGGGATATTTGTGTTGGGCAGAGTGGGGACATCCATCCATCAAATTAGGCAGTTGGTGGATATCTTAATTAATTCCCCCACATTAATTAATTAATGCACCTCCACCTACCCTAAATTATACCCCCACCCAATTAACATAACTAATAAAAAAAAGGAATTTCAATTTTATCTCCACATCCTTAAAAATAATAAAATTTAATATTATATTTTTTTAAATCCATTAAATATATCAAAAAGTATAACAATTTATTTTAATTATTTAAAAGAATTAACAAAGTAGTTTTTAAAAAAAAAAATCTATCAAATACAAATATAAAAATAAATCCGGAATGGAGGGAGTATTAACACATTAGTATTTATGTTATATTTTCATTCGTCCAATAAATTTTATTAGCTATTATATTTATAAAATTATTAAATTTACTTTTGGATAAAATTATTAAAAATAAATAAATTTATAACTTTATAAATTTGCTAAACATTTAAAAATAATAATTTAAACTAAAATAAAAGGCTAAATATCTAAAATTTATCAATTCAACATTTTACCCAAATAAATAAAATAAATTTAGATTGAAAATTTAAAATTCATAACCTCATATCTCTCCATCCGCACGCAATCAAAACTTTCATCATCATTTTTGCCCTTATAATTTTTTTGTTGCAAATTGATATCTAAATACTAAAAATGGTCTCAAAATTAGGTGGATTAGCTCATTTGATCACTAAGCTGCTCACTTGAATGAGTGATTCAAGTTCAATTTTCTATGGAAATAAATTAATGGAGATACAAGGTTGCTTGAAGATAATTATTGAGGTTTTTGGAAATTTAGTGAACTAACTAATAATAATTAATATTTACCAATAAAAAAAATTAAAAATGATTTCGGAAAACAAATAAATACTACTCTTAACTATATACAAGTTGTTGTGTATGTCTTAATCTACGTGGGAAAATATATGAGAAGTGCCATGCATTTTTCTCCAGTCGACAATTTGGAATTTCTAAACATGTGTTTAATTATTATGTTAAGCATATATATAATTAATCATCTCTGTTTTTGGCCTCTCATTTTACTACACTCGATTGTGTCAGATGCTGTGCCTTTATCATACGACACAATAATCTGCCTTATGCATCCTCTCCTCCTGCTTAAATATATTTGGTATTTATTAATCATATCTCTAATGCTCTTCTCATTTTGTAGTTTAGCTAGCTACAAGTTTATTAAATTCCCACACCACCAAAGGTTAGTTAGTGACTAACACGAACTAATAATAATTAAGCCTCGTCAACCAATTAAGACATGCAAGTGTATTAATTAATGTTTAAAAATAATAAATTTGACTGGTAAGATGCTCAATAAACATACTTTTTTGTCATTTGTTATTTTTTAAAGTCAGCGTAATTTATGTAACTAATAGGCTAATTGGAGGGGGTCTAGTTTTGTGATATATTATTCTCCCTCCATCTCCTATTAAACTTTAAATATTGGATATACTTTTTTTTAAATAATATTTTATTGATTTTTAGATCACTAAGGGCTCATTTGGTTCGTAAGATAAAAGTATCTATCCGCCAAAACTATGCATATTTTTGGCAGATAGATATTTTTATCTTACGAACCAAATGAGCCCTAACTAAAAAATAAAATAAATACCATAAAATATTTTGTTTTAATTTATAGTATATAAAATTTATTGTGAAAAATATATGAAATTTAGCAGAAGATAGAGAGAGAATGTATGACCAGCACCGAAGTTTGATACGATGATACAAAAGAAAAAAAAATAAGTTGGAAGTAGGGATGGAAACAAAGCAGCTGTGAAGTGTTGTAATTAAGTAGTGCTAATAAACTTTAATTTGGTAGTGGGATTTATTTTATTTTATTTATGAAATGAAGGGGTGGCTAAGCGTCCATGGATGAGAATGTTTATGTTATTTTTCTTGGCACTAGTACTTCGGCATTATTACTGGTCTCATCATTATTTCTGACAATTTTTGGGTTGATTATCATTTTGTCCCATTTATTTTATATTTAATTTGTTGAATTGGAATAGATTGATACCTCCCTCCATTCTTTGGATACTTACTTTTTGTTTATCTCACAAAAATTTATACACTTTTAAAATAAAAATATTTCTTTAAATCTTCACCTTTAAAACTTTTAGTTCACAATCTTCATTATATACATTCTACTCATTATATTTTTTCTTAAAAGTCGTGTCCTAAAAGTACTATAGACTTTTGGAAAGAAAGTAGTATATTTTATACTAAAAATTTATTCTATGAATGAATTTGTGTAGCACTTTTTCATTTATATTTAAGATGCGAGTATTTTTGTAAAAATTGGGTGGATTCTAGTGTGCGAGATGGGTTCCAAAATTTGATGAAGAAATCACAATCAAAGCTAAAGTTATCCTTCTCTAATTCTTTCCTTCAACCAAGAGTAATGAGATTCAAGATTAATTGCTAATCTAAATGAGTATTTTGAACATGAAAATTTACTAATTCTAACTCCCAAGAATTGGAGAAAATGATGAGTAACTCCTGAAGAAAAAAAAAAAATCAACTCGAAAATCATGCTTAATTCACCAATATTGTATAACTTTTGAGCGGCGCTGCATATATAGTGGATGCAATTAATATGTTGCCACCTCGTGAAGACGATCGTCCAATGCTACTGGCCGTTTGAGACCTATGAGTGAGTCGACTCATTGATAGCAATGAAGTCTTGGGCCGAATATTTAGTTAGGCAGCTCCTCCCGTCCCGTCCCGTCATGTTTTTGCATGGATTTCGGGAGCTTTAATTTGCTACGAGTGTGTTACTCAGTTTAATTTCTACTATTTCTATGCCTCGCTATGATATACTACCTCCGTCTCGGAACTACTTTCATAGTAGTCCCGGACACGTGAAACAAGGAAAAGTAAGTATATGAGTGTAAAGTTAAATAATTAAATAAGAAAAAAGTGTGTTTTGTTGACTTTTGTAAGTGAAAAAGGTTTCCTTTTTAGGTGTGTGAAAGAAGAGTTGGGACGGAGGGAGTATCTCACAAATCATGTATTCGCACTAATCATGTAATATTAGCAATATTAATTTTTTTTTTTATTGGTAAATGTTAGTTGTTAGTAGTTAAGTTAGTTCACCAAGTCTCCTTACACCCCATATCTCCAAGTCCAACCTTATATCTCCCATCTCTCAATTCGTTCCCAGAGGGAATCGAACCCGGGTCACTCACTCAAGTGAGGAGCCCGATGGCCTGGTGAGCTAGCCCACCTGGTTATATTAGCAATATTAATTAATATATACATAAACAGATATCTGATCAAATTAGTGATTCAATGGTCAAAAATATATATTTTAAATCCAAATCTACATCCTAACTTGGATGAGAAGTTTGTTTGGTTAAATTTATTTTAAGATTTTATAAGTTGTTAATTATTTTATTTTATCCAGAGTTCTCCGTCACACACCCAATACCTAAACATAAGCTAAGATTTTATATAAATTGGTGGTGGCTAGAAGTTATTATTGCACTAGGCATTAGATCTCAAACGAATGCGAGTTACAAGCAAATACTCATGGCTGCCCATGATTTTTTATTTTTTTTTTAAGTTTCTGTGTCATATTAAACTTGAGCAAGGAGTGATGTATAGTATTAAACTATGGACTGAGCATGTTCTGGCAACATAAACACCAGTTATAAAAAATATCAGATCCATTTATTTGCACTCCCATTAAATTTGAGCTGCCCAAATTTCACAATTTGGAGAAACAAAAATATGAATATCAGTCCAGAACCTCAAGATTTTTATCTGGATTCTTTTCACACTCACTCCTGTCCTAGTGAAAATCATTATTTGGCCGCACTATAACTTTCTCTAGGCAGCATAAGAATCAATTTCGCAAAACAAAATTAATCATTAGAAGGACGATGCTAGTGAACAATCACAGAAAGCTGAAAATATTCAATGAATATTTGCAATGACAGCATCCACAACTTCTTGGCTGGTACTGTCTCCACCTAGATCTTTCGTCAGGTATTTACCTTCCGCTATGACACGCTTCACTGCAGTTTCTAATCTATCTGCAAATGAGGGGAATTGCAAGTGTCTTAACATCATAGCTGAAGAAAGTAGCAAAGCTACTGGATTTGCTTTCCCCTGCTCTACAATTTTCTCATTTCCTACATTGCCGGCAGAGGCACCTTGCTCGAATATGGCATGATCTGCTCCAACATTACCTGAAACCCATTAAATCACACCTATTTTTTAAGAATATCATCCTTGTTCTCTGTTGCACAAAGTTGACACTGTTCTATAAGAGCAATATTAGAAACCTCAAATCAGATTAGTTCACAAATGGACTGCCATACCTCCAGGCATAAAACCAGTGCCCCCAGCAATACCAGCAGCTGTATTTGCAATCAGATTCCCATAGAGGTTAGGAGTCACCTGCAAAGTCAGACATATCACATGATCAGCAAAACCCAAAGTCAAGTACCATGTAAAATCAAATTAAAGAGGAAAATAATTTTATATGGTTTTCAGATAGCACGCATTTGGAGGGTGTGATTCGACCCAACCCAAAGAACTATCTTGATGAACAAGGAAGTTAATGAAAAAATACAGTACATGTTAAAATGATTCAGGTCCCCCAAATTTCATTTTCCCTTCAAATTTTTTCTTGATGTAAAATAAGCATAATTAAAAAAAATAACATGCAAGTTATAAACACACATAAACAGTTGAATAGGATGACAGAATATCTTCTATTTGATGGAAAGGAAAATAAGGAGCATGGTGTAAGGTTTCAATATAAGGTATTGCCAATTTATCTATAGCACCAAGAATTGGTGGTTCCACGCCTCTCATGAGCAAAAAAAGTTGAGACCAATAAAACAAACATAGAAAAGAACTAAAGAGACTTCTAAAGATAGTACTCTAAGCATTCAAACCATAACCTCAGTTTGGAAATCTTACTTTTACTTTGAAACAGAGGAAAACAAAGGGAACACATTATAACAAGACACAAATGACAAGGTTGGCCTTTGGAGTACCATTAACAAAAACAGGACAGAAAATATAGATCACTTTAAACCCTTACCATAACATCAAATTGTTCTGGCTTGGAAACAAGTTGCATGGAGCAATTATCCACAATCATCTCATTGTACTGGATACCAGGGTACTTGCTAGCAATTTCACGGCAGGATTCCAAAAATAAACCATCCGCAAGTTTCATAATATTTGCTTTGTGCACAGCAGTCACCTTCTTCCGGTTGTTGAGATAGGCATACTCAAAGGCGTATTGTGCAATACGTTCGGAACAGAACTTTGTTATGACCTATCAATTTAGGTGAAATGGAAACTTAAAATTCATCGAGAGTCTAGTCTAAGCATGCATATGGGATGAAGAATGAAAATATGAGGCACAGTAGGACACACAAGAATATAAATATGACCTACTTTTATTTCCACACAGCTTTAGAAACCAAGGATTCTAAGATTAGCCGGAGACGAAGCTCCATCAATAACAGATCGATAAGTAACTATAGTTTGGTATTCATTTTCTTTTCACAGAGTCCAACCAAGTTATGATTCTGCGCATCCAACACTATTTTATATCCCTATCTAGCTCTGACTGGAAAAGGCCCTAAACTAGAAATTAAGCACCAGCGCAAGAGAAAAGATGACATATAAAAAAAACCTTTAGGCTTTCAACGACTCCAGGAACAACCTCGTGCTCGAGACCGGAGTACTCGCCCTCCGTGTTCTCCCGAATCACGACAATATTGACGTTGTGATGGCGAGTGGGGAGCCCCTGAAGATTAGAGCAATGCACCAGGGACGCATAAAGATCGAGCTCCTTCCTCAGCATCACATTCAGAGAGCTAACACCTCCACCCACAGGCGTTTTCAGTCCGCCCTTGAGACAAACTTTATTCTTCTTGATCGATTCGATCACCTCCGGAGGTACGGTCTTCATATCACCATGGACATCATATTTCTCAAAGTAAACCGGCGCGTGCATAGCCTCCATAACCTGCTCGACGGCGCCTGTTACGAGTGGTCCGACGCCGTCTCCGGGTATGAGGGTCACGGGACGTGGGGTTCCATCACCCGGTCGGGGCATGTAGGTTACAGATCGGGTCCCGGTTGTGGATCGGGGGCCGCAGACCAGCTGCTTGATGATTGGAAGCGTTCGCCTCAACATTTAGATTTAGTATTAGAAGGAATTTTATTTACAAGAACAAAATTAACTTGTGAGGGAAGAAGGGTTTCGAGTGGGCTTTGAATTTTGATGAACAAAAACAACAGGTAAATAATAATAATAATAATAATAAATATTCTACTTTCTTTCTTTAAAATGTCAACTTTGGAATGAATCAAGAGGGTGCCATGCCAGTGCCTCAATCGTCCATCAAGGGCCGTAAATGTTTTATGCCAACCAATTATATATCATATCACATAATTTTCTATAATACTACTCTCTCCGTCCCAGAGCAATTTGCAAAAGAGGAAAGACACACAAATAAAAAAAAAATAGAATAAAGTAAAAAAAATTAATGTTTTGAGGGTTAATTGGGTAAATTTTTATGTAAAAAATGAAAAAAGTTAGTTGGATTGAGTGTAATGTGGGCCCAAAAGTGAAAAAGTAATGGCATTTTGTGTAAATATATAGATATTGTGAGGGTGAAGTTTATAAAAGGATTTCCTTTTTTGGATCTACAAGTTCCTCTGGGACGTCCCGAAAAGAAAAACTTGTAAGTTCCTTTGGGACAGAGGGAGTACAATTTAGGTAAATTTATTTATTTAGAGATATTTTGTAAATAAATTATTAAACTGGGGTGAAAGGTGAGAAGTTTATGAAATTGAAGTCAGTCGGTATTGTAGGTGCCGACTGATGACGTGGCATCAACATCAGATTCTCCTATCTGGAAGGGAGATCCAGTCGGAACTGTCAAACCCGACTGAAGAAGACAGTTGTACATACTCTCACTTTCTCTCTACACATGTGTATATATATATATATCATGTTTTATACAACCAAATGTGGAGAAAATAACAAACACTACTATCACATTTGAAACAAAAAAAAATCTAACTCAGAGAAGAGAAAATGTGATAAACCTCAAGGAAGATGAGATTTTTGTTGAGATACTTTTGTGATAGACGAAATTATGTGTGATAAATACTATAAATTAAATATCACTTATTTCTCATATGATTAATTTTAATTACAAGCCACACTATATCAAAATCATATATCTTAAGTATACAGGAAATATATATATGTGTGTGTGTGTATATATACTTACATAAGAAGCAATGTTATTCAAATTGTTTAAGTAATAATAGAACATACAAAATAGAAGGAAAGCTTTTAAATCTATACTCTCTCATTTTTAATTACTAATTATATATATAGATAAATTAATTTTTTTTACGTAACTATACATATATATATATTCAAATTATTTGACCTTTTCAAATATTAGTATACATATAAGAAAATTAAATTCTTTTACATAAATTTATATATATTCAAATTATTTGATCTTTTCAAATATTAATTATAGAAATAAAAAAAATTCAACTTATTTACATAAATATGAAAAATATATTAATATCCACAATCACATAACTACATTAATTTGACCAACTCCCACATCCGATCCCCGAGCAGGATTGTGTGAGTGCAACATAACGTCCCATCCGCCGAGCACCCAGATGATGCTCGGACAAAGGACATGCCCAATATGCGAGCGACAACTCATTATTAGGTGATCAGCATAGTCCTCGCGAGCATTAAACAAGACTTGATAGTCTCTGAACAAGGACACTCACCTCTGGTTAATGTCTGGCCAGAACAGAAGTTCACTGCAGAAGATCTTCGAAGGAAACCAAATCAAGCTAGGCGAGCCCTATGCACCTGGCAAAGGGTACTATTCTATTAAAAGAATATGCTGACGTGGCGCCCCCTCATTGAAACAGTACAGGGGACAAGGGCTGCGCAGGACGTCCACCGTGGGGAGCACGATCAAGAGTCTCTCATATAATTCAATGTTTATCCTGCAAGATATATTGTTGCCAGTTCAATAACATCCCAACATTTGTTATAGGACCAACATATATAAAAACACATTTTTCTTAAAAAATATGTCAACCCGTAGGATGCAAGTTCTCACGAAATAGAAGAAGTAATATATAGGTTCATCTAGTGAATGACATTGTAAATGAACTCCAAGTGTTGTTCAATTTATTCTTTTCTTACTTCATTTCTTTATTGTTCCCACCTTTCTTTTCGAGACACCTTTTCAATTAATTCTAGACATGTATTTTACTCCAAAAATCTTCAATTTCCTATAAAATAAACAAAATAATATACTCCCTCCGTCCCACTATAAGTTGCTCATGTTGCCATTTTCGTCCGTCCTACTATATGTTGTTCATTGCTTTTTTACCTTTTTTAGAAACTACTATTCACTTCTTTATTATTATTTTCAATATTTTTTACACTATTTTCATTACTTTTTCACTTTTCCATCACATCACTCATATTTTTTCACTTTTTCCATCACATCACTCATATTTTTTCACTTTTTCCATCACATCACTTATACTTTTTCACTTTTTCCATCACATCACTTATACTTTTTCAATTTTACCTTAATTCATGTATCCAAAAGCAACGAGCAACTTATAGAGGGACGGAGGGAGTAATATTTTAAATTAATTACAATTAGTCAAGTTTAATACTATATCCCAATATAAATTTCTCATTTTCTTTTTTTTTTAATGTTCCACAATAAATTTCTCATTCAATGGAAAACAAATATAACACTCCATATATTAATGATTAAGTCGTATGAGCATATGTTGCACTGTGAAATCATTCAACAATTGAAGCTATTTACACTAAAAAGTTTGGGCTTATTACACTAAAAATGTGAGTTGATTACACTAAAAATTTATACTGAAAAGCAATAATATTGTAAACTTTTCAGTGTAATAGTAGACAAAAAAATTTAATTGCCAAACTAAAAATAACATGAATGCGATGGATTGACAATGTCCATGACGTGAGCGTGATTCAAAGGCTCTAATATTATGTCAAGAAATGATATTGTGGCTAATAATTTTATTGCTCCAAAGTAAATACACAACACATGTTGGAAAATGTGAATCTCGAAGAGAGTTTCGATTGGATATATTATTCACCGAATTTCAATTTTGGGTGAATGAGAAGTTGGAGTTTAAAGTTTGGCGTAACAAATGTTGGTTGCAGCTGTAGATTTGAATCTTACAACTGCAAGTCTTCAGTCAGGATGAAGTTTACATACGGTTACAACAAGTTTTAAATTTTAAAAATCCTGAGTTAATAATCATTACTTAGATATTTTTCGGTTATGGTCAAAGGTAATTTGTAGCTCATTATGACCACACTCCAATAATCAATTTTGAATGTTATTAATAGCATTTCAGGTGTGTTGAAACACACAAAAAAGAACATATATACGGAATACTTTTGAGTGAAAATAATACTGATACTTTTTCGGCAATTGTTATATTTTTGAGCTACATCTTTTGCTCATTTTCGTTCATTCTTCGGTGATTTTTAGCAAGTTCTCAATTCAACACGAGCAAGATACAATGTCATATCATTGCTCTAAATCGTTGAAAAATAAGTGTACTTCGATTCACTAATACCTAGAGTGATGGACATAATTTATTTTAAGAAAATCATGTTTGACACGAGCTTCAATTTCTCAATTTTTAATTATTTTTTTCAGTCATCCGATGCTACCCATTTACATCACAAATTTTTAACTTGGTGTTAACTAGGGGTGGTCATTCGGTCTATTCGATCGGTTCAGTCCAATTTTAGATCAAACCGAAATAATCAAATTTTTTTGCTACGGTACAAAATAGTGTAAAAATGAAAAAAAAATTCATCACAAATTAAAGAAATAAAATACTATTAAATTTAGTTCAATACCAACATGAATTTAATAAAGTTCACCATAATTTAAAGTTTTACGTAACATGAATTTAATAAAAAAAAATTATTACAATTAGGGCTTGAGTTGGGAATGAATTTTTACTGAGTGTGTAATATATATTACTCAATTAGTTAGGATTTATTTTTTTTCTTTTTCATATATATATATTAAATATTAAAATATAATTAATATATTATTTTTTTAATTAAAATGTGATTTTTTTAGTTTTTGAGTTTATTCGGTTCTAAATATTTAGAATCGGACCGAATCGACAAGACCAAATTTTTAAAATTTATGGACCAAGAATTGAATCGAATTTTTAAACCGAACCGAACAGATTATATTTCATTGGTCTGATTCGATTTTTTGATTTTTTTTTTCAATTTTATGAAAACCCCTAACTGTAACTCTGACAAGTACATGGCTTGAGGTCATCCAACTTGGTCCGGTAAAGATGGTTTTGACGTAGAAAGTATGTGGTGGCGGCAATTTAATAGTGTATGTGCTTATGTGAGAGTATGAGTGTGTTTGCAAGAAATTCTTGCAGCTTAAAGTGATTATAATTTTATTGATTTATGTAAAAACTATTTTGAGTGTTTTGTATGTGAGTATTTTTACTTAAATTAATCATATAATAATCTATAATCTAAAAGTTAAAAGATCGCATGTTTTTATCTATTTATAACTTTTCAATAATATTTTACAAAATATTTATCAAATACTCAACATCCACATTTAATAAAATTTGCAAACACTTATTATATTTATTAAATAATTATTCTCGTAATCACTAAATTAAATCACATCTTAAAATACATTGCACTACCAAAAAAATCGCATTTTAGCAACTAATTTTTTCAACGGATTTGTGTATTATATTTCAAAATGTTAATGGTTTGATTTGTTGGTTCTTAATGTCAATAAAAAAAATGCATTGGTATATTCAATTTATAGACATGGATGTCGAATTCAATTTACAGACTTTGTTTGTTAATTTTTCAATTTACAGACTTTGTTTGTTAATTTCTTTTACACTACTTTGTTTGTTAATTTTTTTTACACCTACTTTATTTGTTAATTTTTTTTAATTGTTGAAGTACAGAAAATATAATTTGAGCAAAATATAATTTGCAGAAAAAAATAATTTTTTTTATAAAAAAATGATCTTAGAGAGCGGTTAAAAACCGCTCTCCAAGTTAAATATTAAAATAATGGATGCACTTACAGTGAGGTTCTGAACCGCTTTCTAGACCTCTCCACACTTGCATAGCTTTCGCTTGGAGAGCTCATTTAATCGCTTTCTAAGCGAAAAATTGTGAGCTCTCCAAGCCCTTTTTTGTAGTTGTGGTAAGTAATGAGCTAATAATAGTAACATACCTAGCACTCATGAAAATAAAATTGTGAGCTCTCCAAGCCCCTTTTTTGTAGTAGTGGTAATGAGCTAATAATAGTAACATACCTAGCACTAATAAAATTTTCACTGCTAAAGTACTCATTAAACAACCCATTTTGTCGATAGAAGACAATTGAATCACAAGTTGTTCCAACTAATTTTTCTAAATTCTCAATCTTTTAATTCTTAATATGATCATCTAGTTAAACATGAATATATGATAAGTGCAATACTGAATTCCTATTCTCAAGAAGTCATTTGCATTCTCTTTAAAGAAAGAACTAATCTTAGTTCTCTTTTGTTTATTTTTCTTTTTTGCAGATTTAATATCTTCTTCAGCATCATTATATACTGTAAGTCATGCCTTTTCAATTCTTGCTAACTCTCTCTTACTCTCTTAAATTTACATGATGTGTTATATGTTGTTGTTGCATTAAAGAGGAAGGTCGTGCTGAGAGTCAAGCTGAAGTCCAACGAGTACTGGATGATGTTGTGGCACGACAAACACAAATGGAGGAGACAATACACCTTCTAGTGCAACGTGTAAACGACTTAGACTCTAATTTTACGAGATCAACCCCATGATGATGATTAGAATGAGAGTATCACTTAGAAATTCTGCTTATTTTAAATTTTCTTTGACTTTGAATTGAGATCGAAATTATGACTTATTGGTAGAGTAAAGTAAAGAACCATAAAATAGTTGGTTTTGTATTTAAAGTTTATGTTATAAGTTTTTGGATAAATATGGACTTTTTATTGCTTTAGTTTATTAAATATTTTGAAAAACATGATAAAAAGTTTATATCAGGGGCAAAATATTAAATTTAATTTTTTTATAAAAATTACCAACAGATTACTAAAAAATTTATCAACGGATTACTAACAAGTTTTCCCAGGATTTGCCAAGCTTCAGCAATATATTAGTACTGAATTATCAACAAATATTACCAACGGATTACCAACAGATATATTTACTAACATATTACTAACGGAATTTATCAACGAATTACCAAGAGATTTTTAACGGTTTAAAACATGAATTTAGCAACGAATATGTTTACTAACTGATTTTCTGACGGATTACCAACAGACTGGTCATTTAGGGTAATATTTTTTTTCTATTTGTGATCTGTTGGTAATTTGTTGATATATTTTACTAACAGACTGATATTCTGTTAGCAACCGAAAATTTAATTATATTATGCATGTGTTGAACACTTGGACTTTGCAGTTGAAAATGTGTCAAAGAAATTGATCAATATTACTCATATGAATAAGGTTCATCTTCTTTTGGTGTTTATTGCAAAACAAACTCTAAGGTTGTATTTGTTTGGAATTCACATGATTAAGATAGGACTTTCTAGTCCCCATTGCATTCTAGTTTAAAATTTAATATTAAATTTTGATATCTGATATTCAATTCACACTTAAAATACATATAAACCACTATTACTGATTCACTTTTTTCACGCTCATTTAATACTCATATATCAATTTTTCTCACTCATTCATTCTCATTAAAAAAAATTCTTACAAAATATATTAAAATAATATAATATCTGTAAGCAGATGAAATTTGCACCCTACTAAATAATGACACGTGTATAAATCAAATAAATATCAAAATTATATTTATTGTACACGATACAAGTCATTATTAAATTACGAGTCTCGCGGCACTCGTATGTGGCAATAAATGCTTAATTTATCATATTTAATCGATATCATAAATATTTTGTATAAATAAAGAAGAAGGTCGGAAATCAATCAAGCTAAATTTGATCGATTCTATCAAATCAGCATCAGTCAACCAGATCACGCCACATGTCAGCGCGAATAAGGAAGACATTCAAGTTCTTACCCTTTAAATAGGGGTCAAGTCCATGCATTCAATACACCAAAGACAAATGAGCAACGAACGAACAAGAAACGAACGAACAAGCAACAACAATCCTCTCGACGAGCAGACTGCGATGTTGTGACCATAATTATACGGTTTTGGGCCTCCGAACCGGGGTCTACCTAAATCTGGGTTTAACCCCAAATGGGTCGAATTTCCTTAATGTAATAGGCCCAGATGTGAAGGGTAAATAGGTCTTTTCATTCTTTTATGTTTGACCTTCTATAAATAGTGGGCCTTATTCACATTTGTAAGTGGAGAGAATATCATTCAAGAAATAATACACACATAGGCTAGGGGGCTCTTTTTGGAGCACTCAAAGTCATATTCAAGGGAGGAGTTCTTAAATTTCTCCCGCAGTACTGTTGTTCATACGTTTTTATTTATATTTATTGTTTTTATCTATTTATCGGGATACCCCCATAGCCACATATATCCACTACTGAAACCCGATAAATCGGTAACAACATGTGAGCTAAGAAGATTCAAGCCCCATACTACAATCAAGTGCCGACACATAGTATTAGGGATACACTTGCCACTAATCCTGTAGATTGATAATTTTACCGGGCACTTACCTTACTACACGGACTTCTTATACTTGAGAAGTAAGTGTTGTAATACACGTGTCAAAGACAACTCATCCTTGGATCAAATGTTATCAAATCAAAGTCAAAATTAAGTCAAATCAAGCCCAGTTAAAGCCAAGTCAGCTTTAAAGTCATAGGAGAATCAGATGATCATAGTTAGAGATAGAACCAAAAATTCAAGAAAATAACTTGTACTCCCTCCGTCCCAGAGGTGTTTTCACCTTTGGAATGACACAATTTTTAAGAAAAATGGAGTATTGTGTAAAGTTATATTATTAAAATAATGAGATTAGTTGGATTGTGAGGATAAAGTTAAAGTAATAGTTTCCATTTATAGGGTGTGAAAACAATTGTGGGACGGACAGAAAAGAAAAGTGTGAAAACAATTATGGGACGGAGGGAGTATATCATTTAAGTCTTAATAATATCAAGAATTGTTATTACAATATCAATCATTATTAAAATTGATTTGACATAAAATAAATTCTCATCTTGCTAAAATTTCAAAACAAACATATACTGAATAATTTTATATCCAATGTTTTTTAAAATAACACTAGAAAGAAGCATGCATAAATATATATAAAATGAAGTAGTAGATTTATAACATGGTACATATAAATGGAGTTTATTGGGAAGAATATGTGTATGGTTGGTAGTAGAGGAAATTAATATATGGATGGATCAGCTAGGCTTCCCATCCTCTGAGGAGTGTGGCCCTGGCAACACGATTAACTCCCAAACTAAAGGCTCCCATCCGTAGATGGCAGTTATGGGACTTGCACATCTCTTTTACATCTTTGAAACCCCTTCTCATGTATCTTCTAAGCTCCTCATTCACTTTCTCCTCATCCCACATGAACCCTTGTATGTTCTGCGTCATCCATCATTCATTATTTTATTTTATTTTATTTTATTTCTCATGAGAATAATAAATTAAATAAATAAATTATACCTGAACCCACTCAAAATAACTCACGGTAACACCCCCTGAGTTTGCATATATATCTGGAAGAACAACCACTCCCTTCTTTGACAATATCTGCATGCATACATTTATCAATTAATATTATACTGCTGCATAATTAATATATAATCAAGAATTAAAACACATACCTCATCAGCCTCGGGATCTGTAGGGTGATTAGCTGCTTCAATTATGAATTTGGCTTTGATGTGTTTTGCATTATCCCTGTTTATGACACCTCCGAGGGCTGCAGGGATTAGAATATCACAGTCGTGAAAGAAGATGGCATTTGGATCTGTTAGGTAATCCCCTGCACCACTGAATCCTTTAACTCCGCGGTTTTCCTTGACATGCTTAACAAGACTGGGTATGTCTATTCCATTGTCATTCTTAACAGCTCCTGTCACATCACTAACAGCAACTATTTTACCCCCATGTTGGCTGATCAACTCAGCAGCCCAAGACCCAACATTTCCGAATCCCTGATGATGACATATATATATATATACAATGAAACATTCATTCATTCATTGGTACATCTGATTAAATAAATAAATAAATAACCTGTATAACAACACGCTGTCCTGCAATGCTTTTGCCGTAGTCCTCAAGCAGGGCTTGTGTTGCGAAAAGTACACCTCTCCCTGTTGCTGCATCTCTGCCAAGGGATCCTCCCAAATCCTGATGATCGATCGATCGATTGGATTATATATATATATTTAGGATTAATTGGAATGAAATTAACATATATATATATACTATTACAATTGGTTTTCCAGTGACAACGGCAGGTGAATATCCATGAAATTTAGAGTACTCATCTAGTATCCAAGCCATAGTCTGTGGGCCAGTGCCCATATCAGGTGCTGGAACGTCGGTATGAACTCCAATGAGGTCATGAATCTTCTGAGTGAAAACTCTAGTCAACCTTTCAAGCTCAGAAACGCTCAAATCCGATGGATTGCATCCAATCCCTCCTTTAGCACCTCCATAAGGTATGTTGGCCACCGCTGTTTTCCATGTCATTAATTGTGCAAGAGCATTCACTTCCTCAGCCTCCACCTATTTGCATATATATAATTATATATATATTTGCATATATATATATATAATTAATTAATTGATTGATTATAACCTCTGGGTGGTATCTAATTCCCCCTTTCATTGGCCCTCGAGCATTATCATGCTGAACCCTGAATCCAACGAACGATGCCAAGCTCCCATCGTCTTTCGGAATCGTACATTCAACCTGCACCATCACATCACATGATTAATATTCCTAGCTAGCTATTTAATTTTCTTTTAATAAAATATATGTATATCATTCTTAATTTTCCATTTTTATCTTCAATTATAATTATATAACCCTACACAAATTTATAATATTCATTCATTTAATATATATATAGAAAATAAAATTTCATTCATGCCCTGACTCTTAATTAATTTTAATGATGGAAATCAATCAATTAATTAATTAATTAATTAATTAATACAAATTACCTTTATTTCTCTAAATGGGATGAGCAAACTGTTCTCGAGCTTAGAGTCCAGGCCTAGCAGCCGAGCTGCAAGCTTGAAGTTTCTGTTGGTTGCAGCTAATGCGTTCATGATTGATGATTCTTACTAATAGGATCGATCTCCTCTTTAAATTCTTCTTCAACGTCTTCCTAGTATATATTAATTCCTCAATCATAAATATATAATTCATACATACAAATTATATATATATATATATATATATATATATATATATACCTTAGTTTGACCAACCCACTCATCATTCAAACATCTTATCCAATAAATTTCTTCACATGTTAATTGAGTCCATCAAGACATGCTAATTGAATGCACTTGAAGTAATTAATTAATGTATCGTTATTTAATTAATTTATATATGTTAATTAGTAGTGGATTGGCATGTGGTCATCTCGACCCTTGAGAATATTAAAATGCATGCTGTCATCTTATTAATTAATTGAGTGCAGCATATATATATATATAAATTCCCTATGTACGTATAATATTATTAATTATATATAGTGTTTGTTTGCAAACTCTAAATAAAAAAGTAAAAGTGCTTTTTTTTTTAAAAAAACATTTAAAACATATTTTTAATTACAATTTTAAGTGTTTATTACCATTTTTTATCAAGCAATAATTTTTAGCTTTTAGCTTCCACTTAATCACTTCTACACATTTCTTAATTTTGCAAACACATTTTTTTTAATTATTTTTTAAAACTACTTAAATTTAAAACACTTCTTATTTTTTATTTTACTACTAAATTACTTAATATCATTTTTTCAATTCTACTAGGGAATGCAAATATACACATAGTGCGCAATCAAGTTAATTAGAATTAAGTAAAGTTGGTGAGGTTAATTAAAAGTGGGATTTGTTCTAATCAATTAATTTTAAGTAGACGGTGATATATGTGTTAATTAATTGGTGAGAAACAGTAGTACGTAATTAATATGATCATATATATATATATATATATATATATAATTGGCACAAGAAATTAAACACAAGGTGGATTGAATAATATGTATACCTGGTGAAACTAAAGTCAATTGATTGCTGCTGCTGCAGTGCTTACTCAGAATGAAGAAAAAGAAATCGAAGAAGTCGTTTGATTAGCTGATCAAATCCACAATATCACGTACTTGGGAGTTGGTTCATATATATATATATATGTATATGCTTTACTAATTAGTGGGCAGGAAATATATATATATGTGATGGTGTAATTGTGATAGTGATATATATTTTATTTAACTGATGATCTTGTAATAATTAACTAGATACGGAATAGGAATAGGAATAGGAATATAACTTATAAATATGAATAGGAATATGAATATAACTTATAAATATGAATAGGATTCCCGCGTGTGCAAGAGGGCTTGTGGTGTGCGTGCCTCATCAGCCATGATAATTATGAGATTTTTTGCTTTAGGCCGGATTACGTTAAAGTTGAGTCCGACGCGATTCCCATTCAAATATAGTACTCTCCGGTCCATCTATAAACTTCTTCTTTTTTTTTTTTAAGTGTATTATTTATTATTATATGGTAGGCCACATGTTAACTTTTGTATAAAATAATGAAAAATTGTGAAAAAGTAATAGAAAGTTGTGAAAAAATAATGTGGAGTTGTGAAAAGTGATATTTATTTATTAATATATGAAATAGTGCTAATATTTTTATTGAAAGAGAAACTTAATTATTGTGGGATATTTAAAAAAAAAAGTGAGAAATTTACTGTGAAACGGAAGGAGTAGTATATATTTTCTCCTCTTGTAACTGAAGCTAGCTACCTAGTTGATGCTGCATCATCATCATCATGTGCATATCATAAAGAAAGAATCCCATTCCCATTAACCCTTTTCCCGTTTTTAGTCATATTATATTCCACCACAAATTAAACTGCCTTCTCTGCCCTTCCCCAATAATGTCTATCACCCACCTTCTTTAATAACCTCAATTGTACCTGTTCCTTCTTCAAATATGAATTTGCATTCTAAAAAAATAATACATTTCTTAAAATAAAATATATATTATATACTTCCTCTATTCCGTGACAACACATTTTTTTAAGAAAAATGTGTTTTATATGTAAAATAGTGGCATATAAATAAATGAATATGTGTATAGGAGTGGGCATATACATCAATGTATTTTTTTAGTAGTGTGGAAATTTGTGTGAGACATTCAAATAAGGAAAGTGTGCAAATACACGTGGAACAGATGGAGTATAAAATAATGACATATGTGTATAAATTTGTATGTATGCACATAAATCAATATTTTTTTTAGTAATGTGTAAATTTATGTGAAACATCCAATTAAAAAATATGTAAATTCCTATAAAACAGAAGGAGTATTATATATTGCAATTTCCTCTTTTACTCTCCTGCTCACTTTAAACAAACCTCCCCCAGCATCTATAAGATAAAAAGTTGGCATACAATTGCGTTATACTCCATTATCATCTGAGTAGGTGAGTGCTTCAATATGGATTATTCTTTAATTAGTTGTATAGGGAATCCTTCTCATAACCTTTCCTATTACGATAGCGTTTTAAGGAGCACCAAACCAAAATAAATTCATAGCATTTTCATAAGCGAAAAACACGACTTCGATATGTACTCACCAAATTGATGCTCTGCAACCTTCAATCTAATACTCTTCAAAATCATTACTAAAATACGAAAACAAATTAAAATACATTATATAGAGAGCTTAGTTTTACTATCAATATATTGTATTTTTTTTAAAAGTGAATATGTAAAGTAAGATGCAATTAATTTCATGAGGGGTTAGTGGAATGCATCGAATTAATAATTATAACATAAAAATGAAGAACAAAATGTAATTTAATTATATAGTACTTCTTCTGTTCCACAAGAATATACACACTTTCTTCTTTTGGATATTCCATACAAATTCGTACATTACTAAAAAAGAATGTTTACTCACAAGACTATACACATATTTACACGTATGTTATTATTTTATTCATAAAATACGCTTTTAATAGAAAATGCATCATTTCATAGAGTGCATATGGATGGAGTACTTGATAGATTTTGAAAATTTTGGGGTTAGGGGGTAGGGGTACTTTTTTTGTTTGTGTTAGTAAGAAAGCATATATTTCAGAGGAATCTCTCTTGTGCACTAGCTTTGCTATAAATACAGAAGTAATTTGTCCTTAAGACAGAAAACATTAGAAGTAAAATAAAATTATAAAATTGAATTACACTACCAAATTACTACAATAAATATTTTTCACTATAATTTTTATACACATTGATTACAGAAATAGGTATATTCCGTCCCATAGGAATTTGCATATTTTTCTTATTTGGACGTCTCACAATTAGGAGTATCAAATATGTGGTCAGGAGTAAAAAAAATGTAACTATTGAGCAACAATAGGATTATAGGAGTATTAAATATGTGATCATGAGTACCAAACTAATAAGAGGTTAGGAATATCAAATTCATGAAAAAGTTAAAAAAAAGCATATATATGGTCAGATGTATCATATATGTGGTCGGGAGTATTATACATGAAAAATATTATAAGTAGTAACTAGAACCATAAAAACTGAACTACACTACCCTAATTATTACAATACATGAAAAATACTAGAAGCATGAACCACTCAATTTAGTTCAAAGCTAGGAAAGACACGACTCCAATAGATTTTTATGAGCTTTTAGGGTAAACTACATTGCTCAAGGTCAAATCAATAATCAACATTAATTGCATCTGGTTGAAATCATAAAGACACATCAGAGGTATACCATACTATTTCTCTTTTTAAAAAATTTGAGAAAGAGTTCATAAAATATGTTGGCGCTTCATCTAAAATTATTGAGTTTCTAGATACCAAGAAGGTATGTGATGGTCCAAGCCACCGAGTTATATTTGATTCCAGTACACAACTAATCAAGTGTACTTGCATGAAATTTGAGGAATGTGTCTTTTTTGTTACCACTGTTTGAAAATATTGCTAATAAATTCAGTGCAAAAAATACGTGATGACTATATTATGAAGAGATGGACAAAGCAAGCAAAATCTCAAGTATGAGATAAATTAAAATCTCAAAAGCCGTGGAAAGGAGAACACTGATCCTATCACTTGGAGAAATAACATGGCAAGGAAGTACTACAATTTACTATTGTTGTCTAAGGAAATAAAGCTACAAAAAGAATCATTGAATGGTACTACAATAAGATTTTGATTTCTGTGAAGATATTGATGTGTACAAAACAAGAAGAAACTTCAGCACAATCAGTTTCGTCCAGGACAAATATTGGATTCAACTCATCCAATATCAAAGAAGAAAAAGAAAAAATGGATCAGTTCAGAAAAACAAGAAAGGGAGAACAAGTTCATCACAATCGAAAGAGAGAACAAGTTCAACACAATCAACGACAAATTTAAAGTTTGAGACTACAACACCTTATCCTAATCGTAATCCCATTTTGACAACTCTAGCCACATTCAAACGAGCACCAAAATTCCAACTAAAATGTCTTTGAAAAAATTTCTTACTCTCTTTTTGACAGCACATATCTCCTTTATCTACTGGTTATTAATTTTTAATCCAACAATTTTATGTTTCTTGCTCTGATAGTTTATGACACGATGGAAAAAAGCTGGAGTTAATATCCGCTTCTATAAGTCATTTTATTTTAGCTTTCTGGATATACAAGTTGTTAGGAAGATTAATAATTTTAAACGGTTTCACTTGTGCAACTTTTTTTTTTGAATTATCTTTAATTCCTCAAGACCAAAAGTATCATCCATAATATTTGTCTCTTGAATTTCCTTTCTAAGCTTTTCAATCTTCCCCCCTATAGAGCCAAACACCAGTCGATTCTACCCTTTCAAATTTATCTTGAGTTTTTTTAATTTCTCTTTGAGTAGAAAATTTTTCCGCATCTCCACTTTATATTCCATCCATTTCTTTGATACAAATTAAGTTTTTTTAAATCAGAATGCGAGATCCAAGCATTAACAAATTGAAAAGATTTTGGCCCCTAATCAACACCTTTAGTTTCCATAATCAAATTGCAATGGTCTGAAATGGACCTGCCTTAACCTTTTGAGAATTGAATTAGGTTATTTCGATAATCATCCATATTGACAAGTACTCCATCCAACTTACTTTTACACGTTACATTATCTACCGTTTATAGAGTATCTAATTACTTGTATTATATCCAATTTAATGAAAAAGAAAAAAACTTTTTTTAGACAATGAAAAAGAAAAGAAAAATCCATTCAACCTATTTTTACATGTTATGTTATCTATTATTAATAGAGTACATATAATTACTTATATTTATGATAAAGTTGCAAAAGTGTCATATTTTAATGTCATATTTTCTCATGTTTTGATATTAATTAATCCTTAAATATTTGTTTTGATCAAGTTTTATGTGTTGTAGACATGAGAAGGATATAATTGATGCATTGGCCATTTGGAGAGATTTTTTAAGATGTTGATTTGGAACTACAAAATAAAGCATGGGCACGCCTTAACTGTTGGCAAAAATCCTGAAGTGAAGAAAATGAACAACATAGCTCCTTTGTTAAGGTGTGGGCAAGTCTAAGGGCCTGGACGAGATTCTTAACTTGGGCGCTCAAATCTGACCTTTCACATTCAAATTTGAATTCTTCCTATATTATAGGATTTCTATCTAGAACTGACTTTTAAATAAATATCTTATTTTTATTTTAATTATCTTAATAATTTTAGTTAGTTACCAGGGAGTTATTTTAGGATTCTTATTAATTAAAAACTCTCGTAGATATATCTATAATTGCTAATTTCTGAATTCTATTTAGAAAAGACTGTAAAAAGACTCACATGGAGAATACTCTTTGCTTTTATCTACGTATTATCATGATTGCTAAATCGTTCGTCTAGCCAGGTAATTAGAGACATGGTTCAACATTAATATGTGAGATCTAAATAATTCTCAAACTCTTTCACTTTGTATCATTTGTATAATCTCTGTGCTAGATTATATTGTTTGGCGAGTTGCTTAATGTGGCCAGTTATTCAATTCGTGAAAAATGATATGTGTAAATTAGAACGTTAAATCTGTAGTTGTTTAATTGTTTATAATATTTGTGACAAGTAGCATAATTGATCGCATCTCACTTTTGATTATTGTTATAGGGGATATGCAACCTAGTCTAAATGAACCTACATGTGCGTTTGTTGGCTTGAATTAGATCTTTCTAGATTAATTGCAGTCAGTAAGCTAAATCCTATGATGATATCTAAGGTTGTTTATTTGACTAGGGAAATAATTAGAGATGGTATCCTAATTATTGACTCAGTATGGAAAGATTAAGTTGTTAGGTGGTACCAACAACTATAACTAATATGGTGTTAAAGTGAAAATGTCATCCTTGCATCTATGATATATGTTGAACCATTTCGAAGATTATCTCGGCTAGATATTTTATTTCATCAAATTATCTCATTTTCAATTTGCTGTAGACTTAGTTTAAAATCAAAATTCAAATCCCCCCATTTGTGTTTTATATTTTTTGTTGAACTAATCTATTTAACTAGTCTCTGTGGATACGACACTACTTATCGCTATCTCTAGTAGTATTTTTAGTAGGTTTTATTATTTGTTGGTTTCGACACCCATCAATTTATAACCAAATTTAATGAAAAATAAAAATTTTATCTATTTAAGACTGTGAAAAAAAAAAAACTCATTTAAATTGGGCATAATGCATCAAAACATTTCTGAATATAAAATCTTATTCTGAATGATTTCTGACTAATTTTTTGTTTTAAACTCGTAATTATATAGTGTTGACACACGAAATATCACATAATATGTGGATTCGACGCGATTAGTGGTTCACATTAAAATATGTGTTAATGTACGGATAAATTAGATATTTATTAAAGAATATGTGTTGTAACAATTATCCCTATGTTTTAAAAAGCGGAAGCGGACGTTGAACCGGACACCTTAAAATTTTTGTTCGGACCAAGTTCGATTGGTCAGACCGTTAATAATGCGGTTGAGCTAGTATGATGTCATAATTATATAAATATATAAATTATGGATATCATATAAATTTTTTTCCTTTGTAATATATATATATATATATATCATGAACAAATTGTGATAAAAATTATGTAAATACAAATTTAATATTAAAATAAATCCACCAAATATCATGCAAATATTAAATGTGAAGCTAAGTTCACCACAAATCTAATAAACATCAAACGTGAACTCAAGTCCATCAAATGTCTTACAAACATCAAATGTAAAATCAAGTTCATCAAATGTCTTACAAACATCAAATGTAAACACAAGTTAATTGAGTGGCAGGTTCGACCCGTTTAATTCCGCTTTTGACCAATTCGACCCATTTAATCCTGCTTTTGGCCGATTCTCAAACGGTTTATTGAGTGGCCGGTTAAACGCTTTTAAACTGTACGGTGCTGTGTCCAGTTAGCGGTCCGATCAATATTTTAAAACATAGCAAACCCTAAAATAAAGGATTGAGAATGACTCTCTATAAATAAATGGTCACCCACACATTGTAAATGACTTTTCCTCATTTATCCCCTCAGTTTGTACCACATCCCTTAGTGGGGAGAGCAAGGAGAAGCTTTCATCTAACTCTTCATGTTTTTCATTCATTTCATTTATTTTTTGTTTATAGAAACCTCTAGCAATATGATCCACCCGGCCGGCCCGTTCAAAACGATTGCAACATATAGTTGGTAATTCATATGATTTTTAATTTATTTTTTATTTTTAAAAATCAATTAAAGTATATATAATTTTATTTCATTAATCTTTTATTGGAATTTAATTTTAATGCCATATGTTGAAATTGAAAATTTCATCATATTTTCATTTAAAACATTAAGATTCCATTTGGATGGTTGGATTTGAGATCCTTGAATTTCACGCATAAATAATCACTCTCTACATGAATTTATAAATACTTATGAGTTATATTTAAAATGAGCGAATTTTAAATCATCTTCAAAACCATATCATTTAAAATCTCTCATCCCTACCATTTTTTATCTCTACCTCTCATTACTTTTTCACTTCTCTCCCATCTCTTTATAATTCTTAATTTGAAATACTCCCCGGTCCTACTATAAATTGCTCATTTTGTCATTTATGTCTGTTTCACTATATGTTGCTCATTTGCTTTTTTATCTTTTTTGGAAAGTACTATTCACTTTTTTATTATTATTATTGTTGATAGGCGAACTACCCTAGGATGATTACAAGATTGACTATCTCAAAGGTAAGGAAGGTCGCCGACTTGTGTGGAAGCCACGTCCTCGGCTTCGACCCGGGTCAACGTGGAGAAGCTCGGCGAGATGGTATAAAAGCTTGCCCAAGCCTCAATGGCCCAAAGTCAGTTGATCCACCAGGTCAAGAGAGCGAAGCTCGCCCATAACCAGATAGATCCAGTCAGAGTCCACCACTACACTGCCCTAAAATCAAGCTCGCCTAGCGTGTATGTGAGGAGCAAGTAGATATGTGGTAGGACAAGCATTGCAAAGGTAGCATTGTGATGGACCGAGACAAGGGTCAAGAACCCTCTTCAACACCCAAAGCCAAATAGGCTCACAAGGTGCCACCTCACACTTGCACACCTATAAATAGGTCTCTCTTGTATCATTCTCTCTCCAATGGATCATAATACAACAATTACTTTCTCTCTCTAAGCTCCCACTTTCTCTCTCTATATTATCCACTCAAGAACAAGAATTAATCTTTTGTTATTGTTTGGTAGATTTAAGCTCGTAACAGCCATTAATCATTCCGTTAGTAAAATCTATCACCAATTTGGCGCTAGAAGTAGGGTCCCGAACCTTCTATTCTAAAAAAATTTGAGAGCAAACAAGAGGGTTGTTTGAAGATTTGAAGGTGTTCTTGACCAAGACTCAAGAACACTTGAAGATACACTTATATTTTCGTTTCTCGAACAAAAACCCAGATTTTTGGGTTTGTAAATTCTACAAAAAGGCTTTTAAACGCATGCGTGTGCACAAATAAACCAGATCCTGGATAATTTGTTACACGCAAGGCTAGACAAAAACCTGAGCAAAATCACCCTGACTGGAAGTCGACGAACTAGGCGACCTTCACTTGGAAACCGAACCATGTCAAAGGAACAAACCTTGGCGACTACCAGGAGATGGAAGGGAAACAACTAGGACCAGGTTGTTGGGGAAACCTCACGCCGAGCTCCCCAGAAGAGCAATGCGCCGCGAGCTCCCCAGCGAGTTTCAGTAACTCAGGAAGAACTGAACCCCGCCCTGTGGGACCTCACCAACAACCCAGACGAGCTCCAACGCACGATCGCTGCCCTGCAAAGGTTGCAGCAAAGGCAACAGAGTGGGCTCGTCATAGTACCTCGGTGGACTCCCGACAATGAGACTCGGGGGCACACCAACAGACTAACACAGGCCACACAGACCCGAGGGCAGGCCAGTGACCTTCCCACTGAGCAAGAGGCGAGCTCCGCTCAAGCTCGCCAGCACAGGGAATGTGTCTGGAAGGCCAAGGTAGCGGAGGGACCAGGTCCGCATGACGGGCGAGCTTCAGCCTATACCGAAGCATCGGCCACCTATCAATCGCAGAGAAGGGAGGTCCTCCAGGGCAGGTTGGGGCTGAGATGTGGGGAGAACGAATGACCGGCGGCCCCTGCTACATCCCAGAGGGGAGAATCAGACCTACAGCCACGTAGGTCCGCCCAAAATTGACTGAGAAGGCCCGCAGCTGATAGGTTGGGCCCGAATGGTAGGCGTCAATTCTGGCCCGTCACAGAGGGGTCACCCCAGAGCGAGGCACCGCGAGGGCGTGCGTCCACGAGGTGCACGACCTTCGAACAGTCTCCGTAGGAGGTGGCCCACAATGACGAGCTGGCCACATTGAAGAAGGCCATCGAGATGCTACAGCAGCAAGTAGCAGCCAAATCCGGCGAACCCTATGCCACCACTCTCACCGCTTCTCCATTGGCACCTGCCATCCTCAGAGCACCGATCTAAAAGAAGATCCAGTTCCCGTCAATATCTATGTACGAAGGCGAATCTGACCCGAAGGTCCACCTATCCAAGTATGCAGACTATATGATCTCGGTGGGTGCCACCGATGCTACTCAGTGCCGGAACTTCCTGCTAACCCTCGGGGATCGAGCCCATTGTTGGTTCTCCTCACTTGCCCCGGGGTCGATACAGTCCTTTTGCCAGCTCACGCGGGAGTTCTTGGCCCACTTTTCTGGATTTGGGTCCTACCTTACCCAGAAGCACCGGCTTGCCAACATCCACCAAGGCAAGAATGAGACCGACCAGCAGTACCTGGAGAGGTTCGACAAGATCCTACTGGAAGGTGAGCCGGTGAGCGAGGATACCAAAATCATCGCGATGATGGCTTGGCTCAAGAAAGGCACCGAGCTCTGGAAGGAAATGCACTTGGCATGCCCGAACACCTACACTGAGTTTCGACATAAAGCTGGGGTGTTCCTGGCTATGCAGGAGACCCTCCTGAAAGAGGTCGGTGCCTCGGAGGAGAAGAAGCCGTATGGGAAGAAGTCCGGGGGCACATACAAAGCCCCCCGGAACTTAAAAGCTTTCAGTGATGGAGACGAGTTCAAGGAGTAGCTCAACCAGGTGCTCACCGTCTCTGCTGACCACATTTTCACCGCGGTCAAGGACAAAGCCATGCTTGACGAACCAAGGAGAATCCGCCAGGACCGCGTGAAGTTCAACCCCAACAAATACTATGCCTACCACCAGTCGATCGGCCATTTTACCAGCGAGTGCCGTGACCTCCTCAAGCAATTATGGAAATTCTACGAGGATGGGAAGTTGGCCGAATTCATAAAAAAAGCACCGGCAAAGAGAACCAGGGTAGAGAGACGGGAGGTCTCCGACGATGAAGGAGAAGACAAGGACCGACGTGGCCCTCAATATAGGCGAAGGGCGCCTCCCCAACCTCAGCAAAACCTGGAGCTTACTCGAGAACTCCTGATTCTCGAGGAAGTGACCGGAGCTGCCGGAGGTCTTCAGGATGGGAGATCCTCCATCTCTAAAAGACAGAGGAAGGCCAAAGTCTGGGCCGTAAATCAGGTTCAAGAAGGCGGCTCCAGTTCCAAGCTCGCTGCACAACCTACAGAGGCACTAACATTCTCTTTGGCGGACTTGGAGGGGATTCTGACACCCGACAACAACTCGTTGGTGATAAGCGCCAACATCATGAACGTTCGAGTTCACAGATTACTTGTGGACACCAGCGCCTTCACCAACATTCTCTTCAAATCCATCTTAGATGCCTTAGGTGATTTTGATTCGTATATAGAACCTAGCAACGCTAGGATAGTGGGGTTCAAAGAAGCTGTAACCGTCCCCCTAGGTAGTATTAGGTTGAGCATCCAGCTTGTATCGGCCGAGGAACCGGAGCGGAGACTGACTAGGTTAATAGATTTCCTTGTTGTCGACCAGCAGTCCTCCTACAACGGGTTCCTTGGCCACCCTTTTATCAATGAATTCAAAGCGGCGTGTTCGACCTACTACTATTGTCTCAAGTTCCCTACTCCAAAAGGTGTCGGGACTATAAATGGCGACCAGAAAAAGGCCCGTGAGTGTTTGCTCCAGATCAAAGACGGCCAAGTCAAAAAATCCGTAACGCAGGTTCAAATCCTTGAAGAAGATGTGCAGATTCCGGCAGACGAGTCAAACATCCTAGACATCATCTCAACAGAAACTGAGTTGATGGAGGTCGGTGACCTGCCAAAACCTGACCAAGTATCGGAACCTGCGCAGGAGGCGCACCCGACGCCCTTGGAAGGAGTGGAGGAGACTCAATTTGACCAAGTGCACGAACCAGCACAAGATCAGCAACCTGCACCCATGGAAGTGGTAGAAGAAACCCAAGGCGGAGAACCTGCGGGGGATCAAGGACCAGTGTCAATGGAGGTTGATCAAATCCTCCAGGCCGCCGAACCATCCCAAGTCGATGGACCACCGGAAGTACTGAGAGTTGATGAATTTGTCCAAGCTGAGAGCCAAGCTGATGATCTCGAACCACGCATTGGCCACGAACCTACGCAAATGTCACAAGAAGAGTGGGATGAGTTCATCAGCGACCCAAGGTGGAAAAGTCAGAAGAGGAAGGCCACTCCCATGGAGGAATTGACAGCAATCCCGGTGGACCCAGAAAGGGACTTAGAACTTTTCATAGGTTCCGAGTTGCCAGAACCGTACCGGTCGAGGATAGAGCTGTTCTTGATGTCCAACTTGGACTTGTTTGCCTGGTCCCATGAAGATATGACAGGGATCCCGTTGGAGCATGCCTGCCACCAGCTCAACATAGATCCGACAAGGAGGTCCGTTTACTAAAAATAAAGGAAGTATGGACCAGACAAGTACGCAGCCCTAACCACCGAAGTTGAGAAACTGTTGGACAACAAGCTGATCAGGGAAGCCTTATGTCCAAAGTGGGTCGCAAACCCGGTTCTGGTGAAAAAGTCTAACGGAGCTTGGAGACTATGCATCGACTTCACGGACTTAAACAAGGCATGCCCGAAGGACAACTTCCCACTACCCCCACATTGATCAGCTTGTAGATAGCACCGCAGGCCATGAGATGATGACGTTCATGGACGCTTTTGCGGGCTATCACAAAATAGCAATGCACCCAGATGACCAGGAGCATACGTCATTCTACACCAACAAAAACATGTACTGTTGGGAAAGGATGTCGTTCGGACTTATCAACGCCGGAGCAACCTACCAAAGGTTGGTGAACAAGACGTTCGATCAACACATCGATGAATCTATGGAGGTGTATGTGGACGACATAGTTGTCAAGAGTTTGCGAAAGGAGGACCACCTCGACCACCTAAAGCAAACCTTCGACATACTACGCCACTACAACATGAAGTTAAACCCCAAGAAAACTAGCTTCGGTGTGCATTCAGGGAAGTTCCTGGGACATCTGGTGAGCCAACGAGGAACAGAGGTCAATCCAATACAGGTCCAATGCATAATCGAAATGAGCGCACCCGATTCTGTGCAAAAGATTCAGAGATTGACCGGGTGTATGGCAGCTTTAAATAGGTTTATCTCCAGGTCTGGTGATCGAAATCGTCTATTTTTTTAGGCAATCAAGGCGAACACGCGCAGATATAAAGAAGCGGCTAAAGCCAATAAGCTTCACCTTAAAAACCACTTCAAATGGACGAGCGAATGCCAACGAGCCTTTGAAGACATTAAAGCATACCTGGCAAATACTCAAATCATGTCGAAGCCAGTACCTAGTGAAAAGTTGTACATGTACCTTGCTGCGTCGGAGGTTGCAATTAGCTCCGTCCTGGTTTGGGAAGAGGCGAAAACACACCTATCAGTGTACTAAGTAAGCCAAGTCCTACACGAAGCTGAGTTGCGGTATACCCCAACAGAGAAGCTAGCCTATGCACTGGTGATGAGTGTTAGAAAACTTAGGCCTTACTTCTTCGACCATCCGGTAGAGGTGTTGACAACATTCCCACTACGGCAAATATTGCAACGGCCAGACACTGCGGGACGCTTGTTGAAATGGTCACTAGAAGTTAGCCAATACGGTATAACCTACGCTCCCCGAACAGCGATTAAGGGACAAGCGCTCGCCGACTTCATCGTCGAGCTGACTTTCCCGCAAGATCCGACGAGGGAACGTATAGCTCCGTGGCATCTCTATGTCGACGGATCATCAACTAGCACAACAGCAGGGGCCGGTGTAGTTTTGATCAGCCCAGACAGACAAGTCTTCACCTCCGCGATCCGTTTTGATTTCAAGGCAACCAACAATGAGGCGGAATATGAAACGCTGATAGCTGGACTTAGGTTATCATTAGCTGTGGGGGCAACCAATCCTCAAGTTTTCGGAGATTCTCAGCTAATAGTATCCCAAGTCCGGGGAGAATACGAGGCAAAAGATCAACAGATGATGACCTACCAGAAGATAGCGGAGCATCTGATCTCGATGTTTATGCAGGTGTACATCAATCAGATACCAAGGTTAGAAAACATGCAAGCAGACGCCCTAGCCCGACTAGCTACCAGTAACGGCGAAGCAGAAGTTACAGAGGTTGTGGTCACCAAACTGAAAAACCCCTCGACGTCCGACTACAAAGTAAATCAGACCTCGAGTGGGGGGCAGGAAGGCGATGAAGATAGCGAAGATTGGTGCACTCCGATCCAAAAATACTTGAAGGACGGAACAATTCCTGATGATACATGGGAAGCTAGTCGGCTAGTGAAGCAAGCAGCCAGATATACGTTGGTGGATGACCAACTCTACAAACGTGGATTCTCTCTACCCCTACTCAAATGTTTATCTAAAAAACAAGGGTTCGAGGTGTTAGATGAAATCCACAAAGGTATTTGTGGGAGTCAAGCTGGGGGGCAAGCTTTGGCATACAAGATAATCAGACAGGGGTACTACTGGGCACTCTTCGCAAAGACGCCATTAGCTTCACACGGAAGTGCGGAAAGTGTCAAATTTTCGCACCTAATATCCACTCCCCAGCTACTCAACTGAAGTCAGTTTTCAGCCCATGGCCTTTTGCAAAATGGGGTATCGACTTGATCGGCCCTGGCAGAGGCGGTGTAAAGTTTGTTGTTGTAGAAGTAGATTATTACACTAAATGGGCTGAAGCCGAGGTACTTACAACAATAACGCAAGAAAGGATGATCGGTTTTATATGGAAGAACCTGATCTGTTGTTTCGGACTCCCACAATCGATCATAACGGACAACAGAAGGCAGTTCGACGGCCAAAAATTGAGGGATTTTTGCAGTTCATGGAATATTAAGAAGCATTACTCAACTCCGTACCATCCGCAATCGAACGGCCAGGTTGAGGCGGTTAACAAAATTCTGAAGGACATATTGAAGATCCGCCTCGAAGACAAGAAAGGAAGCTGGGCAGACGAACTTCCGGAGGTTCTATGGTCTTACAGAACATCGTACCGAGCCAGTACCGGATAAATGCCATTTGCCTTGGCCTTCGGAACTGAGCGGTAGTACCGGTGGAAGTCCAGAACAAGACTTGGAAAGTGGCAGGGTTTGAGGAAGAGAAGAACGATGAAGCCTTGGCAGTCGAAAAAGATTTGATTGAAAAACCAGAGCTTCGTCAAAAATGAAGAATGCCACCTACAAGTAGGGGTGTGCAACGGTCGGTTTGATTACCGAACCGAACCGAATTATGAAAACCGAAAACCGAACCGAATTAAGGTAAAAGAAACCAAACCGAATGTATATAAAACCAAATAGAAACCGAACCGAATATTTTGGTTCGGTTTTGGTAAAAACCGAACCAAACCAAACCAAAATTTTATTATTTTGTCCGAAAGACTGAAATTTTGTCCAAATAACCGAAATTTTGTCCAAATAAATAAATAGTAATGCATAAATTACATACACACTTCAAAACTCATTCAACACAAATTATAAAGAATACTTGCTGGAATAGCACTTACAAAATATGACAAAAACAGTTACAAATTACAATAACATAGCACTGGCCACTGGGATTCTTAAGTAGATCAAATTAGTTCAATAAAATTAAACTGCTGAATCCATGCAAAGGTAAAATTATTAGCTCCAATTGCAACAAAAGAGAAACCACTAGTCCACTTCTTGCAATTAAAAAAAATAAAACAAAAGGCAAATCCATCCCTTAGGCAAAAGCAGCAGGCAGCAGCTTCAGTGTGGCTTAAAAAAAAAAAAAGGCAATCCATCCCTTATACAAAACAAAAGGCAATCCATCCCTTCCTCGGTGCGGCTTTAGTGCCTACAACTATAATACCAACTCAACATCAATAATATTGTATAAAGCCACCAAATATCATGGGCAATCTAAAAAAAAAAAAGATTTATGAGAATGATTAGAAACCTAAAATAAAAATTGATTTATGAATTATGACTATTAACTTATACCTTTCTCAAAAGTTAACCATTGGTACTTGATGATGCACCCGGTCCACCATTTCCAGCTACAATTGGTAAATCTAAAATTAAAGAAAAACATGTTAATAAATATATACTTTACAATATTAAAAGAACATAATAAAATACTCACTTACGCATACATACCTTTCTCAATGTTCTCTAGCTCATCAAGTATTTCTTCGTATGATATTGGATTTTGTGAGTGTCGGAGCCAATCTTGCCCACAAATCAAAGCTTCAACTATTTTAGGAGTTAAAGAACTCCTAAATGGATGTAGCACCCTACCACCAGCACTAAATGCAGCCTCCGAAGCAACAGTAGAAATTGGGACAACTAGAATATCACTAGCCATTTTTGAAAGAATCAAAAATCTGTTGGAGTTCATCTTCCACCAACCTAACACATCTATTTTCCCTTCTAAAACGACTTCACTCAAGTAGAGTTCTAATTCATTTTGCTTTGGTGTGCCCAACCCACTTTCCATTCTTTGTTTCTTATATCTAGCTTTAGACACCGACACATCACTATCCTCCTCACAATCAATCATCCCACTAGAACTTGATATGTTCCCACAATTATTCCCTCCACTCACCGGCTGATATCGGTTGTTATATTCATCAAACAACTCAAAAAGACCACTCTTCAAAGATTGAAACATAGTGACACTTTTTTCCTCCCCATACATTAAAGACAATGAGTATTCCAAATAGCCCAATTTATCACAAGGATAAAAAACACTAGCCCAAAATATAATCTTATTCATTTTCTCCACATCTCCCCAATATTTATCAAATTTCTTTTTCATGGAGTCACCCAATCTTTTAGTCTCAAAATCGAAACTTGTCTTCCAATCATTCAAAATACAACACAAATCACTAATCTCACATAAAAATGAGTTAGATGTGACATAAGATGAACCTGAAATACGTTGAGTCATTTTATGAAAATGCTTCAACAAATCAACATACTTACGAACACACATGCAATCAACAACAGATGGAATATTTACCTCCCCCAAATCAACCTTATAACACGGGTCAAGATCATCATACTTCTCAAAAGCCCTTTCAAACTTTTCAGCAGTATTAAGCATTGTATAGGTCGAGTTCCACCTAGTAGGAACATCTAAACACAGTGAACGCTTGCTTTCTATGCCTTCCAACTCCACACAATCTTTAAATCTTTTCAGCCTAGCAGGTGAATTCCTAATGTACCTAATTGCATCTCTAACACGCTTCACTGAAGGATCAATATCTTTCAAACCATCACTAACCACCAAATTAACTACATGTGCTATACATCTTATGTGAAGATAATTACCATTAGCAACTGCAGTTCCCCAATTCACAATTTTCTTTTTCAAAAATTTTATAGCACCATCATTTGAACTTGCATTATCCACAGTTACAGTAAACACATTTTTCAATCCCCATTCAAGAAGACAATGCTCTAATGCTTTACCAAGATAATCACCTTTATGACTAGAAACAGACACAAAATTGATGATCTTTTTATGCAAGTTCCAGTCATTATCAATTAAATGAGCAGTAACACACATGTAGTTATTCCTTTGCAATGAAGTCCAAGTATCAGTGGTAATGCATACTCTCACACAGTTTGTTTTCATGAAAGACTTCAACCTTGACATTTCATTAAGATACAATTGATAACAATCCCTTGACAATGTATATCTAGAAGGAATTTTAAACCTTGGACATGCTTTGTTCACAAACTCCCTAAATCCTTCCCTCTCCACTACCTTAAATGGAAATTCATCAACAACAATCATGCGTATTAGGGCTGCCCTAATCTCATCTTGATCAAATTTTCAAGTAGAAAGTGTACCACAACTCTCATATGTATTAGACTGCAAGTTTATTATCCCTTGACTTGTATCTTGATTTGTAGGATTTTCAACACACGATTTCATATGATTATTAAGGGATGAAGTGCCATTCTTGGAGGGATTGCAACGAAATACCTTTTTGCAGTGCATACACTTAGCACTATCAGTAGAACCGTCCTCACTCTTGATCCTCTCAAAATGCTGCCACACTTTTGATCTAGGTTTCATCGTTTTTCTCTTTGCTGCTTGAGTGTCAATAGTTGACTCAACCGCATTACTTCCATCGTACTCTCCATCTTGTGTAATTGAGTTGGAAACCTAAAAAGACACATGGCAAAAAAAGTTAGAAACCTAAAAGTTATAAGCTATATTTCCTAAATTGTTGCCCCAAATTAAATAATTCACTGCCCACATTTAATGAAGCTTAAAATAGTAAAATAATAAATAAGTAAACAAACTCCATTCATTCCACTATGTACACTCCATTCATTCATCCCGACAGCAGACATTTAAAAATCATGATTAGTGTAAAAATTACTCGAAATTATTGTGTTTTTATTGCCAATTTTGATATGATTTTGTGCATTTTCTACACTAAATTGAGTAATTGTGCTTAATTGTGAAAATATTAATTGTGATGAAATTTTATTGAGAATTTGAGATAAATTCATGAATTTAAGTGTGGAATTAATATTTGGGGTTAATTAAAATATTGTTACACATTTTGGCCCACGATTTGTGTTGATTTTTAAGGCCCATACATGGAAAATAATTGTCAGGCCCAATTGCCATTGAAAATTGTGGAAATTCAAGTCTGATCTTAATTCATTTGGTGCAGGATAAAAATTGGTCAAGCACTTTGACCAGGTAAAAGCAAAGGGGGAGACATGGATGACTTCACCTTCACACAACTCTCAACCACCCCCATCACTTTTCAATTTGCAGAAATCAAGCAACCATATCTCTATAATCATCAAAATAATCTCACATTCTCTAGTAAAAATAACAATATCTTACCGTCGCCATTGGACTTGGAGTAGGGCGTGGAAGTGGTGGCTTAAAGGAAGATGGAGGCGTAGCCGTGTCGCTGCTTCAGGATGAAGGCGCTGCCGTATCGCTGTGTCGGGATGAAGGGGCCACCGTGTCGCTGTGTCGGGATGAAGGTGCCGCCGTGTTGCTACGTCGGGATGAAGGCTCCGCCGCGTTGTCACGTCCGGCTGGAGGCAGATCGAGCCCTGCGTGCGGATTGGGTGTCACCGTGGTGTCGTAGATGGTTGGCGGTCAGGTGCCTTGGAGGTTGGAGAGGTAGATTGATGGAGGAGGCGAGGAGCTGTCGGCTGCTGCTTAGGGAGTTAGGGTTTGGAAATGTTGATTTATTTTCAAAAAATGCACAACACCTGTAGGTTTATGTTTTCTATTTTTTATTATTTATTTATTAAATATAAATATTATTTATCAAATATATATATATATATATATTAATATTTATTAAAATATATAATAATTTTGGTTCGGATTTTGGTTAACCGAAATAATTACGGTTATTAACCGAACCGAACCGAAAACCAAAATACTAAAAAATTAATAACTGAAACCAAACCGAATATTTTGGTAACCGAACCGAATTCATAATTCGGTTCGGTTTCAGTTCGGTTTCGGTTAATAACTGAATTATGCACACCCCTACCTACACGCGTAGAGCGGAGAAGTACTATAATTCCCAAGTTCGAGATTGAAGGTTTAAAGTTGGGGATTTAGTGCTAAGGAAAAAACTAACGACCCCTCCGGGTGTATTTGGACCGAATTGGGAAGGACAGTTCTGGGTCACCGCAGCCTGAACAAACGGTACATATGACCTCGAAGATGCAGAAGGAAATGCCTCGTCATACACTTGGAGTGCGGCGCATCTGAAAATTTTTTATCAATAGAACAAGATTTTGTAATAGACTAGCTGAAGGTTCGCATCAGAAATGTTGATAGCAACCAGTGTAAATCATGTTGCTATATAAAGCTAGGACTTTTCAGAAAATATCAACTGTTCGAAGCTCCGTAATGTGCAAGGACCAAGGTCCCGAATGTTATAATCTAAAGGCTCAAAGGCAAAGGCCAAAGTGCCCCAGGTCAGCGAAGGTGTCCTTCTTAAAGAATCACTAAGCGCCAACTGCCCTAAGTTAGAAAAATTCACAAAAAGACGGTTAAAATGTCTAAGGCAAGTTCGTGAAACCCAATCGACCAAAGTGAATTAGGCGAAGTACGACTCGCTACCCCAAGTGGTTTAAGACGAGCAATTCGCGGCCTTAAGTGGTGTAAGACGAAAAATACGTACTATTCAAGCAAAGGTACAATTCGTAGTCCTAAGCGACGTAAAATGAACGATTCGCTTCTCAAAAGTAGAATAAGACGAACAAATAAGTATCAATAATATAGAAACGGGCCAATTAAAATTATAACGTAAGCATAAAAATATAAGTAGACAATGTTGAAACAAAAGGGTCAAATTTCATTCAAAAATACTTGAGAAACTTTTAAGCCAAAAAAGATACTTGAAAGATTCTCAAGTATACGAAGTGGTGCTAGTCACAAAGGCCGACTAGCTGACCATCTTTGAAATGCAAAACAAGCTCCTTCTGGGCGAGCTATACATGCCCGGCGAGCTACTATGACTTGATAAAAAACCAAAAAGCAAAAAACTAATCTAAGAAAGCAAGGAAAAACTTCAAGTCTTGGGAGCAGCGGGGGCAGCAGGTGTGGCGGAAACCTCGGCGGGAATCTCAGGATGGGTGACCTCGGCGGGGACCTCGGTACCAGTTGCTTGGCGACCTTGAGGAGAGAGTCGGGGCAAGATGGTGATGTTGCCAGTACACCCACTGGTGTCTAGCTCGCCAATGTTGAGCATCGCGTCCCCACAAACTTCTTGCATTTGCTCCAGTGTGGGGCTTCCTCCTCAGCCTCAACTACCGGAATCTCAAAAGTTTGGATAATGTTCCAGCGTTCCCGGGCGGCATCGAGGTTAATCCTGTATCCAGCGAGGCCCCCAATGTTGATCTCCGTGCCCTCAGGGATTTTGGCCTTCGCCAGGCAGTCATCGAATTTGGACACAAGAGCCTCCCACTCGCTCTCCTTGTTCATCTTCGCCCACTGGAAGGAACGAATGACCTCTGCAAAGCAGAGGACATAGTCGAGGTCAGTGGCGACCAACTTGGCGAGCTCCAAGGCCTCTAGAGAGATAGATGCATCGGATCGGCCCCGAAGCTCGGCAATCTCCAAGGCCTTTGAGGTAACCTCCTCGTGAAGCTTAGAACACTCCGCCGAGTTTCCTTGGTTTTGCTCTCGGAGGATGTTCACTTCGTCCTGTATCAGGGTGAACTTCTCCTCCCTAGAGGCGAGCTTCTGGCGAGCTAGATCCAGTTCAATTTTTTGCCGATTGAGGTCAGCTTGAACCTTCTCCAAACTCTTCAAAGCCTTCTGCTCCGCGACCAGGGAAGCTTTCGCCTTCGCTTCCATTTCGGCGAGCTCCTCGACAGCCTTCTTCTTCTCATCCCCAACCCGGTTCAGTAAAACCTTGGCATCGTGGCGAGCTTTGTCGGTGGCGGTAATGTCATCGGTGATGAGTTGGGTGGCCGCCATGGCTGCACAAGCGTAGTGCATCGCCAACCTCGCCTTGTTGGCGGGCTTCTGCCTCTCAATCATGGCAAGCTCGGAGGCGAAGAGGTATTTGGGGGCCTCGGTGAAGATACGACGAGCTGCACCTGGGGGAAGATCCCTCGGGGATGCCAAAGCTTTGCACCTCTCCGCAGTATGGTGAGCTTCGGGGCGATGTGGAAACTCGGCGGGGGCATACCTACAAACCATCAAAAAGTTAGAGAAAAATACAAGAAATTGCAAAGTAATCCACTTCCAACTTCAAATAGAAGCTCGCCCTCTTACCCAAACCTATCAGGATTGAGCCCGAGAAGGGTATCATCCTGAATAGGGATCCCGTAAGGAGATGGCGGGGCGTGCTTTGAGGAGTTGGAGGTGCGGGAGTAGAGTGAGGAATTATTGCTCGCCCTGATCCAGAGCCACCGCGATCACTGTGTTCGAAGTCTTCATCGCAAAGGCCGACCCGAGATCGCTTTTAGGGACGAGCTTCATCCTTGCTCACTCGGGAGCCGTCCCCATGGTGGAGAGTTCGCTTGGATTGATGGGACGGTGGTTGAGAACCTCGCTTGGACCCAGATTCACCTCGCCCAGCGCCTTTCTTGGTCTGGGCGACCTTCTCTTTAGTTTGCTGGGGGGCAGGAGCCTTCTTGTGCGAGCTTGAACCCCCGGCTTTGTCGGCGGAGGGCGCGACCTTGGCGAGGTCTATCTTCTTGGTCGCCTCCAAGACCGCCCCAGAAGGAATTACAGCTCTGTTTGGGTGGGGTTTTCCCATTTTTAGCTGACGAGCTAGGAAATGATAAGCTTCTGGGACGTCGATGGGTGGAGGAGCAACTACTGGGCCTTCACCTACAGGATGAAAATGAATAGTTAGTAACCTCGCGAGCTTCACTAGCGAACAAGCGAGCTACTACGACTTGAAAAGATTGGGAATCCAAACCTTGAGCAGCTAGGTGATGAGGCTAGGTTAGAAGACCGGCAAGCCTTCGGCAGTGATGCTGGCACAAGTGCTTGATCTCCCGGTCCTTCTGCTCTCGTAAGCAGCAAACAGTTAACACAAAGTCAAAGCCAACTGATATTTCGGGCGTTCCACGGCTCGACTTGTGATACTTCAAACCTGCAAAAGAGAAGATTAGATTAGTAAATCTAATCCGACTCACGCACACTGAAACACGCCACCTACTGCTGGCTTCTCCGTATTGCTCAGGTGAGGGAATACGTCCTCCATGCCCATTCGAAGCTCGCCAATCGCCTCCGATAAAGAAGAACTGTTCTTTCCAATCCCGGACCTTATTGGGGAGAAGTCCCAAGAATTTCTCTCCTGGGCGAGCTTTAAGGTAGTAGTATCCCTTGCCATCGTTAACCTGCCGGGTCACTGTAAAAAGCTCATTGATCTCCGCCGAGGTTAGCCGATTCTCGTAACCCTCGAGCCCAAAAATCATCAACGTCGCCAGCAAACTGCTCCAACCATTCGGGGTAAGTTGTGAGATGGCGAGGTTGTTGTCCATCAGGAACTGCCCGATAATGGGATGCAAGGGCAGAGTCAGACCGGCCTCCAGGGTGTGGATGTTGATGGCCGTCAATCTGGGAGGAGGCAAGTCTGCTCGTTCATTGTCCTCAGAGGCATACATAAAAATGTCCAGCGGGATTTGATATTTCTTGCGAAGCTTCGGCAAGGCATACTCGCTGATGAGGCTCTCAACCTCGTTCACCTTGAGGTCAGACTTGCCGGCAGCATCGCGAGGAACTCGCTCTGGAAGGGGGAACGTCGCCGCATGTGCCCTCACATACTCTGCCCAGTTGAAGTCGTGAACGACGTCGGCAGGAACTTGATGCTCGGGAAGCTTGGGGAATGGAAAGTCGATGAAGCGAAGGTACTCGTAGGTAACCTCCACTCCTCCCTCATTAACCTCCTCATCGATCTCGCGAGCAATCTCGCTGGTCTGATCACCAGTCTCGGCGACCTCCTCCTCGTCTAGGGCAGTGGCATCATCAGTAGCTCGGTCGAGGTCCACCTGAAGCTCGCAAGGATCTGACCCATCGTCGCCTCCAGAGTTGGTAACCTTCTCCCCCAAGTCAGATCGAACCTCGCCTAGAAGTTCGCGACTATTAGGGCGAGCTACAAAGCTTGCCCCAGATTCCGAAGTGATCACGATGGGGGTCATTTGGGGAATCGACAGGTTTTCGGTCACGGGCCTTTTCCCCAAGTTCCGGTTAGAGGCGGTCCGGCTCAAAGATTGGTTCGACATGATTGGGTTGGCGATGGTAGAGTTTCAGTTATAATATTCGAGGTGTCCAAAATCAATACGACGGTCGCCGGAGTGATGAAGTGGATAATCGGGAATGTCCAAAATTTCCGAAGGCCCGAAGAAAATGAAAAAGGAAACGAGAAGAAATCTGCAGGAGAGAAGAAAAGAAAGAAAGAAATGGGTTCTACCTTGGGAAGCACTCGGGAATTCGTCGGTTGCGAGAGAATCTGCCGCCGGAAAAATTGCTAGGAAAAACTGAGAACGCGCAAGTGTGGAATGAGAAGGATTTCTCATATTTATAGGCATTGGGTGACCTATAATTTTCGCATAGTGCAGGGGCTAATTTGCAAAGAATTTGAAAGTATTGTCATGATGGGCGCGAGAATTAAGGCCTAAAAAGGCGTGCACAACGCCTCGAATCCCGCCCCACATCGGCCCATCAACCGCCTTGCTGGACCTCTCCCATAAGCTCGGCACCTACCCTAGAAGTAGCTCGCCAACACTCGAGCCTTCGTCCATTGAGACATGCCAGCTCGCCCACACATTAGAGGAATCATGATGTGAACGAGCTGGGGGGCAAATGTTGATAGGCGAACTACCCTAGGATGATTACAAGATTGGCTATCTCAAAGGTAAGGAAGGTCGCCGACTTGTGTGGAAGCCACGTCCTCAGCTTCGACCCGGGTCAACATGGAGAAGCTCGGCGAGATGGTATAGAAGCTCGCCCAAGCCTCAATGGCCCAAAGTCAGTTGATCCACCAGGTCAAGAGAGCGAAGCTCGCTAGCGAGCTTCCCCACCCTCAGAGGGAAACTCGCCCATAACCAGGGAGATCCAGTCAGAGTCCCCCACTACACTGCCCCAAAATCAAGCTCGTCTAGGCTAGGGACATAGGTAGCGTGTATGTGAGGAGCAAGTAGACATGTGGTAGGACAAGCATTGTAAAGGTAGCATTGTGATGGACCGAGACAAAGGTCAAGAACCCTCGTCAACACCTAAAGCCAAATAGGCTCACAAGGTGCCACCTCACACTTGCACACCTATAAATAGGTCTCTCTTGTATCATTCTCTCTCCAACGGATCATAATACAACAATTACTTTCTCTCTCTAAGCTCTCACTTTCTCTCTCTATATTATCCACTCAAGAACAAGAATTAATCTTTTGTTATTGTTTGGTAGATTTAAGCTCGTAACAACCATTAATCATTCCGTTAGTAAAATCTATCAACAATTATCACTACTTTGTACACTATTCTAATTACTTTTTCACTTTTCTCCATCACATAATATGTACTATATTAATTTTTTTATACCCTTCTTAGTGCCTGTTTTAGATTTCAATTAAACAATGAGACACTCTTTTTTAAAGAAAAAATTGTGTCTTACCAACTTAAAAAAAAAGTGCTTCTACACTTTTTGTAGATATTGTAAATATGCCCTTTAATATAAGTGCCAAAAAATTATGAATAATTTATAAAAAAACGGAGGAAATATATATTTTCTTATATGTATTTATTTTAAAAAATCTATTCACATTTCAAATTTATCCCTCCAAATGGAATTTAACAAAACTCGGCAAAAGTGTCTCTTCAAAAAAAAAAAAGATATAAGAATTTAAAAAAACGAAAGATTGTTGAAAAGCTTCTCAAAAAATTAAAAATAAAAATTCTTTATTTATATTCCTATCAGAGCTTACTCACGAGTTGGTAATAATAATAATAATAATAATCCAATTAATAAAAGGTAGTCATGTTATTGAGTTGACTCGGCCTCCTGAAAGAGTAAGTAACCTAACCTAGATTGGCAAACCTTAGATCCGAATAATTTGGGTTTGAGAAAAACACCTTGGTAATGGTACTCATTCTGATCTGAATTTGGTGGTGTTAATATGGTATTCAACAGCCCTCTAGTGGTGGGGGTGGCGAAGGTGTCGGCTTATGCGTGTCAATTCGTAGCCTGCAACCCGGAGCGGCTAAGCACCGACCAAGTCCTCCACCTTCTCTTCTGCCTCCCCTTTCACCATCTCCGTCGCTTCGCCTTCTGCCTCTGGACATTCTTCTGCTTCCCCCCTTCCCCTTTACTCTCCGATGGGGACCTACACGGATCCGATTAAATTTTCAATCTAATTTTTAGTTTACACCATGGAGTATTGAGCAAGTGCCTGAAAAAAGATGTCAGATTCTTGATCATATATATGATTTCTTTTTCTATTGTATTTCTATGTACAGATGTACTAGTTATTTTGTGATGTGAAGGCCTCGTTCAATTTTAGTAGTACATACTATTATCTTTGTGAATTAGTATCTTCTTGTGTGTGTGTTTTTAAATGTGGTTTCTAGCTGTTGTCTTGGTTGATATGCATATTGTATTGTATGTATGTGACCTGGAAGATAATCTTCTGTTGTTGTTGAGCCATTTATCCAATATTAATTTTCATGTTACTCAATGAATAAGAAACAGAGTTAACTATGGATGGATTTCTGATATGATCTTTTCTGCTAATATCTTTTTACAGAGATAGAATCACCTCCTGCTCACTTCACCTATTTTTTTTACCAAAATTATCTTCTACTGGACAGATGTCTGTATTGGTGGTTTCAGTAAATAGGTTAAGTATTACAAGTTTGAATCCATAATTTGTTATGCATGAAAAGAATGATTTCATTTTCTTAAAAATATGAAAAACTATATATGTGGATTGTTCCAAAATCATTGAAATATGAATAAGCAGAAGTTCCAATAATCATCAACATTCCCATTGTTGTGAGCAAAATCCATCCATTACTTGTTGGCATCAGTTTATTAATTAATCAATAATAAAAATAATACTTAGACTAGTAGAATGGGGACAGCAACAGCCTAAACTTTAAAAGAAATCATTAATATAATAATAATACGGATGCCGTAAAAGTAAAGATTGTTCTAGTACCTGTATATTTTCCCCTCCCCTCTCCTCTCCTCTCCTCTCCTCTCTTGGGTATTGCGATTCCATGGCCGGCGCCCAGGTATGATTACTTTATTCTGATTTAGTATTGATCAGCCTCATAAAAAATATTGTTTGTATGCAGATGCAGGAGGAAGAAGGCAGCATCTCTAAACTCATCCATGATCATCAGGTAATGTTAAATAGATAACAAATACTTACCATTATTTCATTATTATACGTTAATTAGATGTTTGTGATCTATCAGGTAAAGGCAGCTAAGCTTCCACCTATTGAGCAAGCTAGGACGCTTCTTCATCACTCCTCACGGGGATTCCTCTCCACTTTCTCTCAGGTAACTAATTACTGAAAAATGAATGAATGTTGTTTCTTTGTTATATATAATAAGATCAATCACGCAGGAGCACCAAGGTTATCCCGCAGGGTCCATGCTTGACTTTGCTTCTGATGCTTATGGATCTCCAATTATAGCTGTTAGTAGCTTAGCACCTCATACAAAGGTCAATTTCTTTTTTAATAACATTCAATTTTTGTGGAATCGAATCTAAACTGATTTTTTTTTTTTTTTTGCAGAACCCTTTAGCTAATCCTAAATGCTCATTGCTTGTGGCTAAAGATCCCGAGGATAGGACTGACCTAATTGTTACAGTGCAGGGTGATGCCCTCCCAGTAAGTATCATCACTTTCTTTCATTATGTCTCTCAATCTTTTGAGGGTAGGGTTCTATTATATATGGGATTCCTATTCATTCAGGTCACTGAGAGCAATGTAGATGCCATCCGCACCGCATACATGGCTACACATCCTGATGCATTTTGGGTAAACTTTGGCTTTATTCTCTGATATCAGACTCTAAAATTTTATTCCAACGACTGACATAAATTTTTATGCAGGTGAACTTTGGTGACTTACAATTGCTGCGAATTGAACCTAAAGTTGTACGATACGTTTCAGGTGTTGCGACAGCTTTACTAGCATCTGGAGGTCTGTATACAATAAAAAATATTCATGCCAAATGCATACTGATACAAGTTATTTGATAAAAAACCTACAACAACTGCCTAAAAGTAAAAGATGTAATTTTCTATTTAATACGTTCAGATACTGCCAATGAAGATTTTGGCCTCTACATTTCAGATGTTTGCTGATTAAAATTAGTATTTTACCTGTTATTGTTTCTTAGCTTCCTTTATCAATTCAATTAATTTCAGAATTTAGCAGTGAAGAATTTAGGACAGCAAAAGTGGATCCTATATATCAATTTTCTAAGCCTATTTCGGTATGATCATCCATCTGCATCAATTATGCCCATGATTGATTTTCTTTTGGTGGCTAACTATACTTTACTCGGTTTTGCATCCAGTCTCACATGAATAAGGATCATGCAAATGATACAAAGTTGATTGTGCAGCACTCTACGTCCATCCCGGTATTCTTTACAATTTAGTTATTGAGTATTCTACACATGAAAATTGGGCTTTCTGTTGTTAGGAATCAGACTGTCATGTTGTTTTCACTCAGTAGTTGTAAACATGAAACAAAACAAAAATATGTTTATATGGCTCCTTGTTCATATGGGTAGGGCACGTTATAAGTTTAAGATATAAGTAGTGCCTTGAGTAGAAGTTTTCATATATGAGGTACACTGGATGACATATGTGCTATTTGAATGTCATTATCCTAGTGCTTTGTTGGAAATTCTTGATTGATTATTTAAGTAGGTAATGATTTTGTATTGGTGCATGCATTACAGAGATTCTTGTGTTAATTCTCCTTTGTATGTATGTATGTCTTGACAGTGTAACATTTTCAGGTGGAATTTGCACATATGTTGGACGTTGACAGTCTTGGTTTCAGTGTGAAGGTTATATCCATTCACATCTTTACTTTGTTGTTAGGTCCTTAGTCTATACTAATTCTGTTTTATAGGCTGGCTATAAAGGGAAAACTTTCAAGCTTCGAATTCCTTTTACAAGGCGTGCCGTAGAGAGAAAGTGAGTGATCATGTTTCCATTTAACTGCTAAAAACAACTACTTTATCATACATAAATTTGCATCAGTAGCTGGACCCAGATCAATCAAATTAATTAGCGTATTACCATTAAATGATTGTATGTTCTGTTTTGTAGGGACGTGAAGACTCTGATTATAGAGATGCTTGAAGCAGCCAAAAACAAAACAGCTTCAACGGTTCGGCCTTCCTAATGCATTTGCAAACATATTTTACAGAAAATTATTTGTTATGTTTTGTTTTTAATCAGAAATGCTTCTTTCCAATAATGCAAACCGTATTTTAAATGGGTCGTTGCGTGTAAGCGACGGTTATTTGTAAATCTTAATTGGAAATTTATGTCTCGTTTGGTTCGTTAGATAAGCTAAGATAAATTAAGGGGGTGTTTGGTTTGATACTTTTGTAGGTGGATAATGGTAATCAAAATCATAGTGTGTGTTTGAATGACTCTACTATGATTTTGATTCCCAAAAACTAAGTAATCTACCATAGTTCAGCTATTTGAGAACTATGACTTTTATTCCATACCATCTTCATTCCTTACAATTATACCAAACGCCCCCTAAATTATCTTTATCTGATTTGATGTTTTGTTTAATGGACAAAAGCTTAAGATTAATAAAAAGTCAAAAACTAAAATTCAATTATCTTATGAATGATATATAATATTATCTTAGGGAAGAGGTATGATAATAATCAATTGTGTTTATCTTTACTAAAATACTCATATTACTCTTATATTGGAAAGGAGAACCATAACTAATTTTTTTTTTTTTTGTGATATAGAGGGCTAAATTGTCAATTGTATTTTTTTTATTATTAATTTTACCATCCAAACATTCAAAATAAAATTATCTTTACATTACTAACTATTTCAATCCATCAATTCAAATATACTATTTAACTCATAAATAACAATCTCTGGATTATAATCTTGCCTAATTTATCTTGAGTTATTTATCTTGTCCATTGAACCAAATGAACCCTTAATAAGTAATAATAATAATAATAAATTGGAATTTTTTTTAACCAGATTCAAAATTTTAATTTTAAAATGCAATTTCAGAAAAGATTATGATTTAAATTATATTTATGACATTAAATTTTTGTTTTTTTGTGGGTTTTACTACATAAATATTATGTAGATGATGGACAGAAACAAATTTATTTGTAAGCTTTAATTGCAAATTAGAGTTTTTTTTTTTATCAAGATGTGAGTTAGATTAAAATGTAATTTTGATAAAATTTGTGATTTTAATTCTAATTAATCCATTTGAAAACATTTTATAGATTATAATTGAGATCTTTAGAAGAATTACTTGAGTTCTAGAAATAAATTTGCAATTTGGATTTCTCTTTGTTTCAAACCTCTCTCACATTAGTTTTTCTTATTTATCTTCTCCTCACTCACCCTCACACATGATTCCCATTTATTTTTTTATCATACTCACTCTCACACATGATTGTATTTAATATTTCACATATAAGTGAATCTTTATCTATTTTAATTATAAATCTATAATAAATGTGAACAAATAACTTTAAAGTAATATATTTTTAATTCATTAATTAAATTATTTTGAAATTTCGAAGACTACTATACAATTTGTTAACACATGGTGCGGTTTTTTATAGTATAAATATTTAAAAATCAGATCGTACTCATCTCATTGTTTATTATCATCCTCTCTCTCAAGTCATAATAGTTATCGTCTTGAATTCTCTCTCAGTATCAATCCTCTTCTCCTCAATTACTAGAAAGGAAAAACTTAGTCTTTGTTCATTAAACATTTAATACCAAAATTTTTGAAGATGCAACAAGAAAGGTGTTTGATTATATGGATGTAGTTCTTCTGGAACGAGAGAGAGAGAGAGAGAGAGAGAGAGAGAGAGAGAGAGAGAGAGAGAGAGAGAGAGAGAGAGAGAGAGATGATGCGAATTTGAAAGCTTATTAGACATATGTCATGAAATGCATAATTTAGCTAATGAAAGGAATACACTTTATCCAACTAAAAAACAAGCAATTTGCAATATACGTTTCTCCGTATTTGTACTTTCAGTGCTTATCTACATATTTTGAATAGAAAGCAAAGGATTGTGAAAAGCAGAGAAAACAAAAAGCAACTTAACCAAATTTGAACATATCTTAATTGAAAACCCAAGCATCAATCACTTTATAACATCAAGACCTCGTTTGGTTGGGCGGATAGGTGTGGATGAATGGATTAGTTCCAATTAATATGGTGTTTGGTTCGTATGACTCCACCCTAAGATTAAATTGTGGCTTGGGATCCAAATTTGGGCCCATTTTTTCACATGAGGACTAATTGGTCCTGGCCATAAGGTCTAACTATCTAGTCATACTTAAAAAAAAAAATTTATTTTATCCTCCTCCCACCCAATCTAAGAACAATTTACAATTTTAACCTCCAATTTAAATTATTTACTAAAGATTTTAGTGGGCCTAACTTTTTTGAGCGACGAAAGCCAGAGAAAAATATAGACACTTTGATGGATGATGACTGTGATATCTCAACCAATTGATGGGAAAACAACTACTAATGACGAGCAATTAAAAACAACATAAATGATGGTAAAAGAAATGACGGTGAGCGAGCCCTGCTTCTTGATATGTGAGAAAATGACAAGAGCTTTATTCTAATTTGAAGCAACCAACATTTAATTTCTTTTTCTATATTTCAGATTTAATTGTAATGCATTTTTTTCATATCCTACTATCCAAATAAATATACATTCATTTCAAGCAATATGTCTAATCCAATCCATTTAATTTAATTCCAAATAATTTGTTCGATTTTTCATGAAGCTAATGGTCATATATAAAAAGTGGAGTAATGTTTTTAAAATATTTGAGTATAATAAAAATATTTTAAAAAAAGAAAAGAGGAAGAAGTTATCATCCAAGTATTTGGTGGGTTTGAACTTTGAACTCAATGCTATCTATATAGTATAGCCCAAGTTCAATGGGTCAAGGACGAAACCCAAGTTGAAAGGAAGAGAAGGTTAGGGCTTGAAGCACGGCAATGGAAGTGGTAGCCGGGAAAAAGGAATACGACGGCAACAATAACAACCAAACTCCGCCCACCCCCGACGAAGATAGAGAACGCTATGCCCTCGATCTCAAGGCCGGTCTCCACCCTCTAAGAGTTTGTTCCCTATCTCTCTCTTCCATTCTTTTTCTTTTTTTTTTTCTGGATCTGGGGAACCTCCATTTGTTTTGGCTTATCTTCTGTGTTCAAACACTAGTCCTGATTTCGTATCGAATAAATTACTCCATTGTTTGTCGAATTGAAGTGAAAGGCTACACTACTCGTTAGTATCCCTGATTTAATAATCCCGTAGCAACTACATTGGAGGGTTAGGGTGTTCTGTAAAGACACAACCACTTCCAATTGATTTCATATTCTCATGTTTTGTCATATGTAACTCTTAGTATTAGTTTTCTGGTTGAGAAATTCATTGTCACGGATTATATCCCTAAATCATCGAGAAACATGCAATTCAAAGATTCCTTTTGTTTTTATAATTAGATGAGCCAATAACTTGATTCAGACTTTGTCCCCACCCTCCCAAAAAAAAGGGGGTACATTTAGCACCTTAACTTGGCTCAACGACTCAGAAAGTTAAAACAGTTCTAATATCAGGATTAAAGGAATGGACCAGTTTTATAACGAGACAAATTTTTATCACAATACCCGCACCATCATTTTTTGTTCCTTTAATCCCAATGAAGTAAAAGACATTCTTAATAGCTTCTTTACATGTATATAAGGTACAAGATTGCCTAGAAAAGCGTCAACGATAATAACTTATTTTATTTTCTCCCTCTGAAGGAGCACATTCCCTTTTGTTATCTCATGGATTTGTTGTAGGTTGAGGTATTCCTTGACATTTATCATTAAAATATGTATCACATGATTTCCATCTCAAAGAACTATCTGCAACGAGTTGAATGGAATTTGGATAATGGGTGAACTATCCGAGATGTTGCTAGCCTCCCTGATTTCTGCATTTAATCAACTGTGCATATCTGATCTTCAGCACAAATTCGTGTTTTGGTACACTCGCCGAACTCCTGGAGTCAGAACACAAACATCATATGAGGATAATATTAAGAAGATTGTGGACTTCAGTACAGTAAGTGCTTCTCTTTTCTGAGAATGATTGAGCAAGTCGTATGTCTTGGCTGTTGCCATAGACTTCAACTGAGATTGAGTTTCTGAATCCTCTAATACATCCTTAATACAAAATTCAGGTTGAAGCTTTCTGGGTGTGCTACTGTCACTTAGCTCGTTCCTCTACCTTGCCCAGCCCAACAGATCTGCATCTATTCAAGGAGGGTATCCGTCCGCTTTGGGAGGTATGTATTAATTGGTTGTGCAAGTTTATGCTCCTTCTTTATTTTCAAGAGGAACATCCCCCTTTAATTATTCTCTTTTCTTCTTACCAGGATTCTGCTAACTGCAATGGTGGGAAATGGATAATTAGATTTAAGAAGGTTGTATCAGGCCGTTTCTGGGAGGACCTGGTATGGAGAATAAATACATAATACCAAGATTTAAATAATTTAATTATGTTGATACTCCTTGCTATAGCTGTCTATGCTTTGGTGCTGTTTTCTTTGTCAGCCTTTAGAATGCCACAGCCACGTTGTTGGTGTTCGTTTGTTTGTTCAGTTGCCTTAAGTTTTCTAATACTCTTAGGGTATGTTTGTTTAAGGATGGTGGTGGATGGGATGGGGGATGGAGATAGGAAAAATGTGGATGAGGGTAATTCAGTGAGTAGTAAATTAGTGTTTGGTTAGAGATTTGGATGTGCGGTGGATGAAACTTTATGTCAAATCAAAGTTGATGTTGTATTATTTTATTATTGTTAGTTAGTGAAAATATGTAGATGAGGGAGGGATTAAATGAGATAAAAAGTGTTGATTTGATTGTATTGAGCAGCGTGAAAGTAGAGTGGGATGAAGATGGGAATGTACACACAAAATAGAATGGGATGGGGGATGTGCCCATCCACATCTTGATGTGCACATCCCTAACCAAACAAGGTCTTAGTCTGCTTTGTTGGATTATGAGGAATTGATATTTTTATTCTATTTAACTTTGTTTGGTCCATGTAACACTGAGCCGTGGTAAAAATTTGTCATGTATTATTACATGAAATTAAATTGGACCACTTGTCCCATGAAGAAGGGATAATTATTTATTCTTGTGTTTATTGGGTGAAGTTATTGCCTCTAATCTTGTCAGTTAAGCAATGTATTTGCATTGTGGGAGAAAAATTTTTTTGGGTTTTAGCAGTTGGGGGGTTGGTTGCATGTTAGTGTTGTGCTCCAATTTTGAAAAAAATAATCAAAATGGTATTGATTACCTTATTTAGGAGAAAAATGATATGTTATTCGTATTTGCACTTTTATTTTTATTTCAAAAGTGTTGGGATGAATGACAGATGGGTATTTGGTTGCAGGTTCTAGCATTAATAGGAGATCAACTGGATTATGGGGATAATATTTGTGGTGCAGTATTAAGTATCCGTTTTAATGAGGATATATTGAGTGTTTGGAACCGCAATGCATCTGATCATCAGGTAATTATAATTATGTTATTTTTGTTTTGTTTTGTTTTGTTGAAGATTGTAGTAAAGAGGTTTGTTGTGGCAGGCGGTGATGGCACTTAGAGACTCAATCAAGCGACATTTGAAGCTTCCCCACAGCTATGTGATGGAATACAAACCTCATGATGCTTCTCTACGAGACAACTCCTCCTATCGTAATACTTGGCTGAGAGGATAGGATCCTAGTACTATTTTACATATGTATTGATGATATACTTTTATATGTTCATGTACTGTACTGTCCTATTCAGCACGCCCTTCTTGGTTTTTAGGATCAAGTGATGCCATCTACTTGTATTGCCCCTATTACCTAGCAAATATATTATTCTCAAGTGAAGTGTCTCACATATTACAAAAATGAGATGAGGTTTAATATGAGTGAGTTAAATATTTAAATTTTGTGAGCCTGAGTTATTCTTTTAAATTGTAAAACTAATGTTAGGATGTGAAAGGAAAATTTACAAATCTCTCCTCCTATTTCATGTCTAGTTTAAACTACATTTAAAATAACTGTTTCTTAAAGTACATTTAAAATTATTGAATAACAAAACATTCATTTCAACGAGAAATACTAAATGGTTATAAAATTGATAAGTTACACTCTGATGGCAATTATTTGAGTGCTATGAACTATATCAATACATTCTCTCAACTAAACACAAGACTGGAGGCCAATAATCCCTGCAAAATACAGCTGTAAATAATCAGCAAATAACATTCTCCATCTAAATCTCCATACAGCACTACTCTGGGAACCTGAGTGAAGAATAAAGTCCTGAATCGAAATCTGATTTTCTTTTACAATATTGTCAATACTATGTTGATTTTCGAAGAGCGGAATGACAATGATTATACAATAAATTATCAGCTACAAAATATTTTCCATCAGGTATAAAAATTTGTCAAGAATGAATACAGCCAAAAAAGAATTATATATATGATAAACCTCTATGTATATTTAGGGTATTTTATTCAAAAAACCTCAATGAGAATGAACATGGAGCATTGTGGTGATCGTGATTCATGTGTATACAATATTATCACTTCACTTTCATCAATATTTGTACAAGGTAATAACACTCAAAATAATCATTACCCCCCATTTTGATTAACTACCTCCCTCCTATAATTATTTCTCTTCAACCATTCCACTATTACACAATTAACAATCATTTTTTATCACATTTGTTCCTAAGTAGAGGCATACTAACAATATTATCATCATTGGCACAACCCTTTCCTCCAATATATCCCTTTCATTTCAGGGACATGAAAGGAAAAATAATTTTCATTGAAGAATTTAAACCAAAAGCCTCCTTAGTTTACCAAGTTCCTTCAGTATCATCCATAATAGTTACAGGAAAAACTTAATTTGATGAGAAAAATAATAGCATCTATATACGCAAATCAGATATTACCGCATCCAACTCTTGCACCTGCATTTCCAGTTGTCTTGCTGAGTTCATGTCCACCTACAACAGCCATAACAATTTGGTTCATATACAGTAAAGAGACAGAAATCAGCTATTAGGATCATTCTGCTTCTGGTAATGATTAGATAATACCTCTTCCCAGGTCATCAGGAGCAGCATGCACGACAACAGCTCTTCCTAAAATAGAATGCTGGCCACTAAGTGGTATCTGTATATAATAGAACACGAAAGTGAAGGTAGAATTGTGCTCTGTCTTAACACATCAGTAGATGCACTTTTGAGTAACAATATTCTCCTATTAAAATATAGATTATGAAGTAGTGACCTCATGGGAGTCGCCAAACTGTACTTTGACAAGTTAGCCAATAAGTTCAAGATGCTATACAAGTAAAGTTGTTGAGTTGATTAAGGAAAAAAATAGTGTTTTCAAGTTGTCAACAACAACTATTTGAAAATTCTATCTACTAACTACAACAGCCCTGTCCTTGCAACAGCCAAGTGATGAAACCATACAGCTACAAGTGGCTGTGTGGAGACAAAACTGATGTAGTAGCTCTAATATGTTATACAAGAAGCTTGATAAAGAGCATGCTTTGATTTTATTATGGCACAACGATAAATAATATTGACCATTGTAAACTTTGAGACAGTGTACTTATGTGACACAGCAAGAAAGCGCAATACACCGAATGATTACGATCTTGTGATTAGCGCGTTAATTTCGTTGATTCACATATGAATACTGGAAGAACAACAATTAAAACACAAGAAAGGGATTTAACCCAATTCTATTCGATAACAATTTAATAAATGAAATCCTAACAAATCCTATCAAATCAATTAAAATCTAAAAAAAAAAAAACGTAAAGAATATAGTATAATCATTTACCTTCCTTATCTTCATCATTATGACTAAAATTAAACTCATATTTATTAACGGTCAAGCAACTCTACATCTGTTAAAATTGCAGTGAAATTGTGAACAATATAAATAATAACATATCAAAGTTTGGTATTGGTTGGCATATAAAGTAAAAGGCGTGAATGATGTCAAAACATTAGGAATACCTACCTGGCTATCAATGATGGAAATGTGTGCAACCCCTGCAAGTGGGATTGATGAAAATTCCTTAATAATTCAATAGATGAAGTAACAAAATGAATTAGAGACAAACCATCCGAAGCAGCGACAATGTTTCCCAGGTCACCGGCATGGCGCTCATCATCTAAGGGAGATCCATGATCCTTCTTTAGTGGATTGAAGTGAGGTCCTGTAAATAATAAAAGACAAATTGTAGTACTTCCCAAAGTCTATATGCAAAGTTGCTTTATTCAAAGCTAAACATGTTGGAAACCTTTGGCTAATAATCAATAAAGAGAGAGAGACCAGTGGAATTGCAGCCATTTGTGGTGTCTCCAAGAGCATGAATATGAAAGGCATGGAGTCCGGGGGTGAGGCCAGTAATTGAGCCTTTGACATGGGTACCTACACTAGACTAGACTAGACAATTAGAATAGGATTTGGTGAGAGTGAGTAATGAAAAGGAATATGAATTACCAGAAGAATTGTGTTGGATGAAGTGGATGAAGCCTTTAACGTTGTCGGTGCCGGAGATAACAGCCACCGCTTTTATGCCCATACTTGATTGCGATTCTCTTCTCTTCTCTTCTCTTCTCTTCACAACATTATTAATTATCCACCACTCCACTCCACTCCACTCCACTCCTTGTTTTTCAGTCTCTTTCACATTTGTTGGACTTGGACTTGGACTTGGACTTGGACTTGGACTTGGACTTGGACATGTACATTCATAATGGATTCTGATGTCTAGCCCAACAAAGGCTCCTAAATGGCCCATGTTATTCGAACTATACTTTTACACTCCTACATTTAGAAACAACACTAACTGATACCACCATTTCAAAAAAAAAAAACACTAAGTGATACCATACAAATTTGATGAATATTTAAAAAAAAATATAATACAATTAAACTCAATAAAATTCAAACACCATAAATATATAAAATATAATAAATATATTATTTTTAAATTAAAATTTTAGTTTTTTTGATCTATTCTTGGTCTAAAACCGAACCAAATAGATTGAAAGTTTCTAATTTTAGAATAAAAAATAAAACTTAATTTTTTATAACCAAACCAAATAGACAAATTTCTTCAATTTGGTACGATTTTTCAATTTTATGAATATCCCTTACCCACAATATGGATAACATTAATATGCTCCCAAATTTCCTTAAATAGCATACCCCTCCCCCTCTCTCTCAACCAAAAAAAGGATGATAATGATTAACACAAGCTATTATATCATAATTGAATTTAATTAATTCAGATTTTTGAAACGTCAAAATGTATTATAACTTGTAACAATCATCTGAATAATAACCAATCATTCCAGAGATAACTATCATCTGAATTATTTAAAACCATTTTGAGTTTATTGCTTCATTCATTACAAACGAAAATAAAGATGCAATAAATTTAAAAATATTTGAAGAATTAATTTCGTACTCATACATTTTATAATAATATTTAGAGTGGAAAGACTTTAGGTATATGTTTCGGGATAAGAGGGCAAATTAAGAAGTTTCTTCTTTCGCCACGCCACGCCACGCCACGCCACCCACCCACCACATGTGGGAGTCGATAAAGAAGAAGAAAAAATGAATCAAAATGACCTTTCCTTTTCTGTATAGTCTTTTGGTTGGGTTTAGTATATGTTTTTTGTTCATAAATTTTAAAAGCATTATCCTATCGTATGGAATAGAAATTGCAAATAGGCGAATAAAGAGCCCAAACACCAATATTCCCATCTACTGCTAATCCATAATGTCTGAATAAAGGAAAAGAAAAGGAAACACTCGTTTGACTTGAGGTAGCTGCTGCATTCGCAACCGCAAACGGTGATGGAGCTTTCAATCTCCTCCTCCTCCTCCTCATCCTCCCTCCGGTGTCCTCTCACTTATTCTCCTAGAATCAAGCCCCTCTCTACCCCTTCACAGCTCCACTTTTCCAAGACCTTTTCTTCTTCTTCTTCTTCTTTCTTCAACCCTTTTCCAAAATCTCAAATTCCCCTCCTCAACAGGCGTCCCCGTTTCATCTGGGTATGTTTAATTTCTCCCACTTCATATATTAAAAATTCCAACTTTAACTACTGTGCTTCGGAAGGGAATTGCTGATTTTGTTCTACTTCTTCAATTTTAATGTTAAAAGCTCCTTTTATGCATGATATTTCGCTACCTGTTCAACTTTTCAAATTTCACATTAAAAATGTCAAAGAATTCCAATTTAGTTGTTCTATATAAACGACTTCACAGCTCATTGAGATAAATGTAGTAATTAACTCGGGGTTTACATCCAAGCTTTAATTGTCAGGCCTGCTCTAGAGTTGAAGCTACGGGCACTGATCCACTGCTGCATAAGATCTTCAACTTCAGAGATGCATTCTGGAGATTTCTAAGGCCCCACACAATACGTGGAACTACATTAGGATCTGTGTGAGCAATGCTGCATTTATCTTTAATGCCTTCTTTTTCTGCAGTAATGACACATCTATTCGTTTTACTACAGTTCTCTAGTGGCTAGAGCTTTACTCGAGAATCCAAATTTGATAAGGTGGTCATTGTTGCTGAAAGCATTCTCAGGGCTTCTAGCACTTATCTGTGGAAATGGTTATATAGTGGGCATTAATCAGATATATGACGTCGGTATTGACAAGTACGGGACAAAAATAATGTACCTTTATTTTGATGCTACATCAATATTTTTCCTAAACATCAAATTGCAGGGTGAACAAACCGTACTTGCCTATAGCCGCAGGAGATCTGTCAGAACGGTCTGCATGGTTCTTGGTGTTATTTCTTGCTGCTGCTGGTCTTCTTATAGTTGGGCTCAATTTTGGTCCTTTCATTACTTGTCTTTACTGTCTTGGCCTTTTCCTTGGAACGATATATTCTGTGCCCCCATTTCGGATGAAGAAATATCCTGTTGCAGCATTTCTTATAATAGCGACGGTATAGGTTTTTTTAATGCATAATGTTTTATTTAGCTTAGCTGGAGGAGCTTCCCTCTTCTTCTTTTTTTTCTTTTGGCTACTATAAAGATGGAAAAATCCTTTTTATTCTGGTGAATGAAAAGAGATTCATCTTTTCAGGTCAAGATATTGATTGGTATGAAAATATGATAGGTTATGATATTAATGTGCACAGAACCATTTTACAGGTTCGAGGGTTCCTCCTCAACTACGGTGTCTATTATGCCACAAGAGCTGCCCTTGGTCTAACATTTGAATGGAGGTAAATTGCTGTTTGATAGTGCACTCATGCATATCCACAACATAATGCACTCAGGTTTTGTTGGTTTGTACTTGTCTTCTGGATTGAATTTTGACTTGACATTTTTGTAACCACAGCTCCCCAGTTGCATTCATCACCACATTCGTAACATTGTTTGCTCTTGTTATTGCCATAACTAAAGATCTTCCGGATGTGGAAGGTGATCGCAAGTAAGTTTTACAGCAAATATTTTGACATTGCTAGTGTTGCTAGATTATTGCATGTTTTTTTTGTTCTTGATTTCATCCATTTTTACTCCATATGCTTAGGTGGTACATGCTAACATCAGTCTTTGTTTGTCTTAATTTGTTTTTCCAATGGGAAGGTTTCCATTAGATTGCTACATTAGGTCCTTGGCTGTCTGATAACTGGATTGATAGGTTTCAGATATCTACTTTGGCAACAAAGCTTGGTGTGAGAAATATCGCCCTGCTTGGATCTGGGCTTCTGTTGATAAACTACATCGGTGCTGTTTTGGCAGCAATATACATGCCCCAGGTAACTCTGAATTTCATTACAAACTCCTTTCTCATTGCTATTTCGATTATCATTGATGAACCTCAGTGTGATGATTCAAATTTTAATACTTTTTGGTAACATGTGGCAGGCCTTTAAGAGAAGCTTGATGATTCCGTCGCATGTTACCTTGGCGTTGTGCCTAACTTTTCAGGTATATTTGAAGTATTGTTTACATCCATGTTACTTATCTGCTTAAATATACTTTTATAACTCTGGCTTGACTTATTCCTTAGTCAATGATGACTGTATCAGCATAAATATAGCTTTGTAAACCCCCATATCATTGACTAATGATAGAGGAAAATTGTATCCTGGAAGGATGAAAGCTAAGCTGATTTAGGATATGCCACAACTGTTTCTTACTACTATGTTTGCGTGTATATATATATCAAATTAAAGTCTGGTATGTTCCTGGTTAATTTATTATTTAGTGGAGCTTCAGTTGCAAACTGGGGAGTTCCTTAACACTGCAATTTTGGTATGAAGGCAAGGAAAAAATATTGAATATTTTGCCATGATGTCAGAGCTCATTGTCTTCCAAATAATAGCCTTCTTTACTCCAGAATTTATAGGCAGAAGTTCCAATGCATGTGATACTATGTATAAATCATTTTTGTTATTATTTGGTTCGTTTCTGTCTTGCAGGCATGGGTACTGGAAAAGGCAAACTATACTCAGGTAATTCCAACTTGCGTGTTATTTATGGTTACATCTCTTTACCTGCATGCCTATTAAGCTGTTTATCAATTGAAGTGGGATGATGTTAAGAACTTTTCTCAGCTGTAACATGGCTGTTTTCACCTCCTCCTAATGAAGTAGCCAACTGATTCAGATTTATCTTTATTAATGTGCATGATAGTTGCTGAACAGATTCAGGAAAATATTTTTTTTGCAGTGCTTGATTTTTCTTACAAATACCGGACTTGAAAATTATGTTCACTGTAGGAGTCACTTGTGCTTTTTTCCAGTTTAAGTTACTGAAATGCGAAGACTTTAATCTTGCAGGAAGCAATCTCTGACTTTTATCGATTCATATGGAATCTGTTTTATACTGAGTATGCATTATTCCCGTTCATCTAGTAAGTGGATTCTGTTGCAATGCCTTGAGTGGCTCTTGTGTTGTGTGTGTGAGCTTTTGGTTATTGGTTATGTAGAGATTCTCTTTCCTTTGTAACATAATGATAATGTATACAATTGTTTTCATCATAACGCGTCTGTGGACTCGGACCAAATAAATAACCTTTATGTTGATATTGCACTGTACAGTGCTTGAGATACTAAAATGACTGCTTTCAGTTTTCAATGTTTGTTGATTAAAATGCCCCTTAGACTTCACATTAACTGATAAATTTCTGTGAAATAATTTCTAAGCATTTCTAGAGTGAGCAGCCAAATCCATATAATGCAATTCACCACTTGCATTGCATAGGGCAGGCAGCTGTAGATGCCCAAAAATGAGGACCTACTCTACCAGTAGATCTTCCTACAAAAGAATTGATTTAGTAATCTTGAACAAGGGAAAAAGGTCAACACTTTTGATCATGGTTGGGTGAATTTTGGTGAGTTTGCAGAGAGTGCAAGTGAGCTTCTCTCTCTCCGTGATCCAGTAGTAGGAGTTGGAGGAGGAGGGAAGGGAATGCCCAAAGTTGGCCTACTTCTTCTAGGAGACAAACTCACCTCCTCTAACACGCGCTGCTGCAGCTCCAACGGATAATCCCTCATGCATCCAATTCGTGGTCCAGCTCCCGTTGTCCACCTGCAAGACAACTGGTTCGCCAACTGATATGATTTCATCCCTTTGTGTGAGTTTATTCTCTTTATAATCTTATCTTTAGGGATTTCTTCTTCCACATCCTGATGGAATAAATTCTGTTTGGCCACTACAATTTCTGTGTCCAGATCGTCTGATAGAGATTCATCCGCTGTCTCATATCCCTCCATCGGACTTCCCAGACCTCGCCCCTTTAAAGGGCTTCCTTCTTTCGGTGTTAAAAAGGTCTCGTGCATGTCCTCCCTAGCCGGGATTTGAAGCAGAGCTATTTTCGAGTGTAGTTTCCTCGACCACCTTGATATGGGAACATGCATCTTGTCTGCATCCTTTGAATATCTTTTGCTCGACTCTTTCTCTTCGTCCATAGATTTGGGAACCCACGATTTGCAACCACCAAGGCTGAAACCAGCTTCCTCTTCATTATCAGGTGCTCTCTGCACAAAAAATATAATTACACAAAACCAAATGATGGTTGGATCACAAAATATTAATCTTACCTGAACACCACTGAGATCCACATTGTGTTTCAAAAGAAATACCATAAATTCATCAAAATTTTCTTCAGTTGGGAGATAATGCCCACTGTGAGGCCAAACCGCCTTAAGAAAACCGTCTTGTACAACTAAGCGTCCAGCTGACAATGTTGCACCACCAGCCAAGAAACTCGAGTGTTGAAATACGCCTTTTTTCTTCTGGCCAACGAATAAGGTCTTGGACACACTGAGGACAAAGATCCATTTCACATCTTCGGGGCCTTCCCTCGTATCCAAAAGCTTACCGCTCTGCTTGTATGTGAACTTGCCTTCACTTATCATCACTTCATAATCACTTCTCTCATTCTGCATCATTATGTTATGTATGATGTCACAGTAAGTTTCTAAGATATGTATGTAGTAGTAGTAGTCAGCATGTTATGGATCTTACTGGACCAAGATATTTTATGCATTGTTGTTGAAGTTTTGATCGAGGGCATCTCTCTAGATTAACATTCCGACCGTCTCCAATGTCTAGCCTGCGGCAAGGCAACAAGAGAGCGAGCATCAACTGGACCTCCTGACCAAGATTTGCTATTTTTATATACAGAGAGAGATTGGAATGTTACCAGTAAAAGAAAGGTTGCATGCTCTCACATTGGAGCCAATTGGCGTAGTAAAATTGTAGGTTGTGACCATACCGATGCCTAGGATCAATCTAAAATTTAGAAAAGTGTTAAATAAAACATATGTTTTTCATTCGATAAACATAAATACAGAGAGACTGCTACTTACAGCCTCGAGCCAATGCTGCAGAGCAAGTTTTCGAGCCTTTTCATCTTTCGACAGACCTTTTCCCACCTAACAAGCCCTTATTTATTAAACTTGTCTAACTCTAATATTCAATTATGTAAGTAATAGATACCTTGGCAGCTTTGGCTCTTGCTCTTGACCAGCGTGATATAGCAGTTTCAGGTCTCTCAATCTCGAAGAATGATATAGAAGTACGTTTGAGCTCAGCAAAATCTAACAATTTCCACCTGAAGAATTATCAAAAATAATAAAATTTATTTTATTTTTTTTATAAAAAAGAAAAAAAAAAAAAAAACAAACCATCTTTGCTCCGCTAGAACAGCACAATCAGCAAGCTGCCGTCGTGTTCTGAAACTTTTGTAGGTTTTTTGTAACCTCAAAGCTGCTTCATGCCTACAATCAGGAGATTCTGCAGGCACATGACTTGCAAAACATACTGATCTCACCATGGAACCTGGATTAGCCTGGAGTGAGAATTTGGCCTCCAGCTCCAAGTCCCCGATCAACTTTCCAAAACCAAAGCTCTTGAAATCAAGATCAATATCAATATCAATATCAAATGGAGACGAATATATGATTCCCATTCCCCCTTCAAATCACGCCTCAACAAACATACGTAATTACATCAACATTTTCCATCACAGACCTCCAAATAATATTATGAGGTGAAAGAAATAATATATATGTTTGTTTCTTAAAATAGTGAAACAGAAACACAGATTTTGCCTCCCACTGACTCCCTCTTTCTCTCTCTACCTCTGTCCCTCTAATTATAAATTACGTTTCCTTTCCTTGAAACTAAATCTATATATAGAAGGACAATGTAGAGTGCTATTCTAATTCCAACCACGTGTTCTCAAAATGTACATGAGGAAGTTTCATCCCAATCTCCCTATTAAAATTCTAGTAAGAATATCACTAATTAAGCTCGAATCATAGAATTTCTACATTGTTTAGATCATTGGATATACATTTTCATCCCAATAATCTTGAGAGAAAATCATTTTTTCTTATAAATCTCATCTCAGTATAACTTGAATCTAACATAACATAATATCATGAATATTACTTGTTCGGTTAATATGTGCACAAAATGTGCCCCTTTTTCTCAATTTAGATGTTTTTGCATACCTTGTCCAAAAATATTAACTCTGTAATACTACCTCCATCCCACAAAAGCTTCCATACTTTCCTTTTTAGTTTGTCCCACAAAAGTTTGCATACTCCCAAAATAGAAATATTCCTTTAAAATCTTTACCTCACAATCTCCATCATATACATTCTACTTATTACACTTTTTCTTAAAATCTGTGCCCAGGAAAGTACCGCAAACTTTCCTGGGACGGAGGTAGTAGCAAGAAAGGTCTGGTCAAATATTTCCAAAAATAAATAGAGTATGAACACAACTATAGTAGTTACATCCTTAAAAAAAGAGAGAGAAAAGTATTGTAGTTACATACTTTTTTGTTACTTGAATCCTTGCAAATATTCAAAGGCTATAAAATCCCATGTAAGTGACATGCAGATTCGTTTCCAAGGTTCAAAACTTGCACTCCTTTTATTCCACATGGATTTATACACTTTTTTTATTTAAATATTTAACATAAATTTATACTATCACTAAAAAAACATGTTAATTTACGTGTATACCCACAAATTTATACATATATTTATTTATATATTACTATTTTATATATAAAACATATTTTTCATAAAAACTATATCATCTAATCGGTGTAAACTCTTGCGAAACAGAGGAGAATTAATTTTTATTTTGGGTAAAAGTTAACTTTAGTCAATAGTTTGTATTGCAATCAAATCCCAACTAGTCATGGCTCGTCTTTCCACACTATAAAAAGATTAATAGAATATTGAAGAAGGTGGAGGAGAGTAGTTTCTGAGCAATTTCAAAAGCAAATTTAGTGTCGCAATGTCTCACTACAAAACCAAAATCACAGCTAGCGCTACCATACTATAGATATTAAATACTCCCCCATCTCTTAAAAATTTTCAGACCTCCTTTTATATATTTTTGTAAAAAATAAAATATTAAAAATAATGTGTCAAGTTATATTTTACTAAAATAATAAAATTAATTAAATTAAATATAAAAATAATTATATTTTATATAAATATATAAAAATAAAGTTAAAATAATTATTTTTATTTATAAGATATACAAAAAGTACGGATTATAAAGAAAAGTGTTCAGAATACTTAGAGAAAGATAGAATAATTTAATTGAAAGTTCCCACTTTTCAACATTTGCATTTTGCTTGCAGCAATTAAAGATTAGATTCCCATGTAGCTAGCGCAGAAGATGGCCAAACATACGATGCATGTAAAGCTTTGGTGTCAGAAAGTGAAGCACCGCCACTTTAATGAGTCGACAATATTTTTTGGTATAAAAATTCTTCCATCGTATCGGTAATGAAAAAAAATATATAAATAAAATAATCATTACCTCTATTGAATTACTCTCCTCTTATCTTATACTCATCCTCCTCAATTAATTTCTCATACCACAACCAATAACTTTCTTTTATTAATTTTTTTTAAAATTAGAGCACAACTAATGATGTAACCACAACGAACACAAACATTCATTCAACATATGTAAGAATAAAGAAGGAAAAGAAAATTTCATTCTTATTACCATTGAAAAAATTGAAAAATACGAGTTCTTAGTATTTCCAAATAAGATTTCGAAACTTTTAACTATACGATTTAAAAAAAAAAAGAGTCCATTCAGTTCCTAAATACTCCATATGTATATTAGCACAAAAAACACTTGAGCAACTTGAAGGATGATTGCATAGTAAATTCTTCAATATAAATATTGGTGTCAAAATGAAGCAACATCAGGGGATTGATTATTGATTTAAATGAACGAACTTGGGTTGGCTAGTCAAACAAGTGAGATTAAAACACAGCCAGCTAATGCACGGAGGATCCTATCTTCTGACTTATCACAGGAACCATCCATGGATGTGTGTGGAGAAATACTATACAAATGCTACATTACCTATACATTGAATCAAAATTCAAAACACATGCTGCCCTTCTTCCTTTGTAAGATAAAAGCAAATATGGGGTATCTGCACATGATCCACAATTTAAATAACATACTCATCTCTCAAAATTTTTACTCTGAAATATATGAAAGATATAATATTATTGGAAGAAGATCAAAGCTCCCTACCTCCATCTTTAGCTTCCAAATACCTTGAATTGCATGCTACCACAACTTCTGCTTTTCAGCTACAAAAATCCATCTACTTGAAAATGATGATTCCAAAAATAAGAATTGTCCTCACCTAGTTTATATGGTTGGCAAAAGAACCAATAAACTAGCACGACGTAGAAGTTGGAAACCCCAAAATAAAGCACCAAACATCTACAACTCAATTGTGCATGTTTAATCTATATATCACTTCTCAACATCCTCCCCTCTCACTTCTGCTGACTTTTTAAAGAAATCTGCCTCTTCTTCACCAGGGGTAGACTCTTTCCCTACTTCTTTATTGACCAATTCAAGGACTTCTCTCTCAAAAGGCGTTGTGGTTGATACTTCCCTAAGTGGTGATTCAGTTGACATTTCACCATTGAAAGTTTCTGTGCCACTACTTGGGATTTCCCCAGGAGGTGAATTAATTGAGATCTCATCCTTGACAGCTGTGCTGACACTACTTGATACTTCCTCAGGTGGTAACTCGGTTAACATCTCACCATGTGGGACTTCCTCAGGAGGAGAATCGACTGACATTTCATCTTCAACTGTTGTGTCTGCACCACCTGACACTTCTCCAGAGGGCGATCCATTAGACACTGCAGTCTCAGCACTTGATTCAGCATGTTTTAACTCTTCATCAGCTGATTCTGTCAACTCGTCAAGTTTGATGGGTGAAGCAGAATTTTCTCCTTCAATGGGATCAACCACTTCTTTCGGGGATGACTTCCCCATCTGCTCATCAACTTTTTCTGGTGACCCTGGACCCTCTTCTCTTTGAACTGGTGATTGTTCCAAGTTTTCTTGCACAGGGATTGATGCAACCACCTCTTCCTTGTCAGTTTCTAATGGAGATGATTCCATTAAATCTCCATTTCGATTACTGGAGTCCTTAACATCACTGTCGCCGGAGTGCGAGTCAACAAGAGCTTCCTTTTCACTAGGATGCCCATCAAACCTGACATGTTTAGCCGGCTTGTTCATCTTCTCCTCCTTTTCATCAATCAAATCTTTATCCTCTTCATCAGATTCAGCATTTGTCTTTATCTTTATGGGCCCAAGCTTTGCTTCTAGATCCCTGACCGCAAATGTCAAAGATCTAGCATCACGAGCTGATATTAATCGTCCAGGAGAAGATATCTATCATAAGAAAGAAGAGATAACTCAATACTAACTCCACAAACAGAATAAAAAGAACTCAACATTCATTTCCACTCAAACTGGAATATGTTAATTAGATTAAAAAATTGCAGAAAGAGAAAAAAGTGGCCAAAGAATATGATGCAAGATTAGAAAAAGAGTAAAACAATGAATCACTGCTCTAACTTCAAGGAATCCTTTGAGTTGATATAGCCATGGCCTTATTGTTTGTGGCAGCAATTTACCCTGGCTTCCGTACTTCAATACTATAATAAATGTTTATAAACCAGTATGAGTTTCATTTTGTCTTGGGAGTATGCTGCTAGTGTATGCATTTGCCATGTACACACACTATAGTGCTTGAACAAGAAGAAAGGCTTGTGAACAGATAAAAATAGGGTGATGACTGCAACTTCTAGCAAACATTCATCTATTTCATGAAATAGCCAGACACTGAATATCTAAAAATTTATTGTTGATGAACTTTTTACTACTTCAATGTTTTCTCATGTTTGAATCAATGACAGAATTTTTTTGGATGCTTTAGATGTTACCTTTTCCAGCTCATTTGCCCTATCCTTCAGATCTTCTGATGATGCTTCTTTGTGAAGAACTTGCAGAACATAAAGCAAGTGGGACGGGAGACTCTCAGACCTGTGTTGCTCAATCGTACATTGAGGAATAGTAGACTGGCAACCTACCGAGTAGAAAGGGCACTTCACTAGCTTCATTGGACATGTAGTGATGCAATGTCTGTCCATCTCGCGCCTCATAATGATGTCAGGACAATTCTGCTCGCACTGAAGCATTTTAAAAGGACAGATAGAGTCATGCTGCTCCATCTGAGCAACACTAAAGGAAGAATCACATCCCTCATTTGAGCAAGTCATAGTCCTAAAACTGCAATCTGACTTGTGATTTTCTAAATCTTCTATAGACTTAAAGTTCCTATTGCAATGATATATGTTTCTGAAGTCTAGATTTTTCAAGAGAGTTTGTGCAACTATGTTCCTTCTATTCATCAACCAAAAACCATTTACTTCCATCTCTTGAACAAAATCGTCTATCCAGTCTTCTCTTTTATCACTAAGCAGCCACCCTGAAACTCGACTGAAGAAATTTCTTTTTGAACTCACAAAATCATCAATGAAATCAGATATAATATCATAAGGATCTACAGATACTTCCACATCTGGAAAACCTTCTAGGACCACCGACTCAGCCACAAGATTTTCACTTCGTAGGATAAGGTAGTCAACCATTTCTCTTCTGATATCAACAGCCACAGCAGCAGGGGTTTTAAAGAGGCCACCAGTTGTGTTGTCAATACATGCTGACGCCAAACCAGGAAGAAATGCCTGTGCTATTTTGTATATTATATTAGCATCACAAAGATCACAATGAAACAAAGGCCCCCCCTCTTTTTCTTCTTCAAGTTTCTCGGGTTGAAGCCCGATACCATCACCAGGCGGATCCATGCTGTCAGAAGATTGTAAACGATTATCAAAGCAGTTAGAAGACAACTCAAAAGCTGTAAAGAAACCAAAAGGCATTGAAGATGCACATAAATTTCTTATGACTGAACATTTTCCTTGCCGGAATATATGATCTCTTAATTTGACATAAAACTTCTCTTCAAACTAAATCAGAATGTTGCATTATTTTTCCTATAAAGAGGAGCAGAATTTCAAGATGCTTGGTGCTCACAAACCGGATCAATGGAATTACAGATTCCAGTCCATATAATCTCTACAAATCAATTACATTACAACAGCGAAATTCAATATATCTATAACCTAAAAAACAGGAGTACTCCGGTCGATCAAATCCTCTCATCTCATCTCCTCTTCCTCTTTCCCTGATTTGAACTTAAAAATCTGAAAATCAATCTATAATGTAAAGACGGACCTCATAAAAGCATACGTAATAGGGGATATGAAGGGATCCTAAAGACAAATATGCGAAAACATCATCAACGCAGGGAACAGAAAAACTCACCTCAAAATTGCTCTCTTCTCTTCCCAGAAAGATCTGCGGAAAGACTAGTACGAGGCCTCGAAGGAGAGAGGGTGGTAGAGAGACCGTAACATCTCTGGAGATTTTTTTTATTTTTTTTAAAGGACTCCGGAGAAAATTATTTAAATTCATTATAATGGATTATTTTTTCCTTTCATTGGATTATATTTTATATTAGTTTATTATAGATTTAAGTCAAATCAATTAGAAAATTGATAATGATATTAGATATACAAAGGTAAATTTAATAAAAGTTTATGTCCCAAAATAAAAAAAATTATATTCTCATCAAGTTAAATAATATTCTGGTTAATTCTAATATTATGTGTTAATCTCCACCTTATATTTTAATTATATTAATTTTAATTTGGTATTATAAAAAAAAAATTTACAAGTAAACATTATATTTTATGATATATAAATATTTAAATAAACAAAAATAAATTTTATTCATATACAATTTTATGTATTATTTTGCGAAATTCGTAGGTCTATATTCATCTACGGACTAAACAAGCAATACCTAAACGAATGTGTGGGCAATGTTGTCATTTGAAGTGGGGAATGATCTGGCGTTACCAGCTGAATACAAAGTAGACAAGTTTTGAAACAAAATTCTATTCTGCGATGCCATCATCATCTTCGTCTTCTTCATCTCTCAAATCTAACAGATTTTCTTCGAATATTTAATTTAGTAATGTTATGGTTGCAGTACAAGGAAGGAGATATGCGATAAGCAACTGCCACAGCAAAGCTTCAACTGAATCACTTTCAGCGGTTCTGAAAACCCTAACCCCTCCCTCTCTACATAACGATGGCAGTTTCAGAAGAAGAATCTTCATCCTCGTCCTCGCACCCAAATACATCCAACTTTACCACTGATTTCCGATCATCTTCTTCCAACAACAATACTGATGCTTTTTACTTGGCCAAAACAGTCCTCAAAGGCAGCGTCGTTCTTCAAGCCGTCTGCGGCCACTTTCGCTCCTCCGCTTCGCACGACGTCGTCTTCGGCAAGGTATAACCTTTACTTTTCCTTTGGATTAGTTTGTGCTGCTTCCTGATCGCCTGAATACGAATTAATCAGCGACAAAATTCTTGTAATATATGACTAGTTCCCGTAGTATCGAGCTCTTACTTTTCTGTATCCATTTGTTGCTTTGCTGTGTTTTTTGTTTGTGAGGTACTCGAGCTAGCTCCGATTGATCCTTTCTCTTTCTTTGTTTCACCACTTAATGCAATTATTGATAAATGTCGCTTTTGCACTCTGACTCTGCTAAAGCTTATAAGAGCAGATGTCAATGCATTCTCGCCATCTACTAGGAATCCTGATATGGTTGATTCCAATTCTCATTTCCTTGAGATTCCACTTCCGCTGCAAATAATATGTGTTTTCTACACAATATAATGGTAGAACCTCGTTCCAGGAAACGTCAATTGAACTGGTGATAATTGATGAAGATGGGATTGTTCAATCTATTTCTGAGCAACCTGTGTTTGGAACAATAAAAGATCTTGCAGTGCTACCATGGAATGAAAAGTTTCAAGAGCAGGATTCTAAGGTTTATTTTCTTTATTTACGCAAGTTCATGTTCCAGACTTGTAAGGGACCGAGAATTACCTGTTGATTTTTTTTTAGATACCAGAGAAAGATATGCTACTTGTCCTTTCTGATTCAGGAAAGCTGTCATTTCTCACCTTTTGCAATGAAATGCACAGGTTTTTTTCTTTTCTGTGATGCGTACTCTTAACTTTGGCTGATATTTGTTTCCTAGTTCTTGCTCACGGTCTTACTTCAGTCAAAATTGTATTTCTCTTTTTCTTTGGGTTAGGTTTTTTCCTTTGAGCCATGTTCAACTTTCTAATCCTGGAAACTCCAGACATCAAGCTGGAAGGATGCTGGCTGTTGATTCCAGGTGAGTTGCTTATTGTTGTAAGCCTCTACATGCTAGATTGTCTAAGCAACAATCGACAGTTATTGGCTGCCACTCAAAGCTTGTAGAATGTCTATTTTATGTAGGTTGTTAATTGCTTTGCTCTCTACAGTGGCTGTTTTATTGCTGCTAGTGCGTATGAGGACCAATTGGCTATTTTTTCACTCTCAATATCTAGAAGTGGAGATATGGTTGAGAAGGTTAGTTTGAGCTTCTACTCTATGATATAAAGCTGTACATTCTTGTATGTAATTTTGTATGGATTTTGCCAGAACTTTCTGACACATGTTATTTCATGGATTAAATTTCAGAAGATTTTTTGTCCTCCTGAAAAAGATGGACGATTGAAAACTGCGAAAGGTTCTACTAATATTTGTGGTACTATATGGAGCATGTGCTTCATCTCAGAAGATTACAACCAGTCTAGCAAGGAGCGGAAGCCTGTGTTGGCCATTCTTTTGAATAGGTCAATATCTACATATGCACTAAAAAGAGTGCTGCTCTCCTATAATATATAACCTTCTATTCAAAAGTTCTACAGTTTGTTTTTCTGTTGTATTTGACAAGTGCTGTTCTTTTAGCATATTTACTTCCCATCCTTACAAAGTTCACTTTCTGGGCTTACAGGTGGGGATCTTTTTATCGAAATGAACTACTGTTATTGGAATGGAACATCGAGGAACAATCTGTCCATGTTGTATATCAGTTTGCAGAAGCAGCGCCCATGGCATATCATATAGTCGAAGTCCCTCATTCTCATGGGTTTGCCTTCCTGTTTAGGGCTGGTGATATTGTCCTAATGGATTTCAGGAATGTTCACAGCCCTTCTTGTGTCTACAGAACAAGCTTAAATTTCACACGAGTTGAGGAAAAGAAATTCAAAAACATTATTAAAATACCTGATATTATGGATGAAGAAGGAATTTATAACGTTGCTGCCTCTGCTTTGCTGGAGCTTGGCGACATAAATAAAAGTGATGATCCAATGAATATTGATGATTATAATACTGTACAGCCTGGTTTTAATTATGTCTGTTCATGGAGTTGGGAACCTGGCGTGACAAATGGTCCTAGGATACTATTCAGCGCTGACTCTGGAGACCTTTGTGCTATTGAAGTTCTTTTTGAGTCTGACGGCCTCAGAGTAAGTTTATCTGATTGTCTTTACAAAGGACAACCATGCAATGCTCTGTTATGGCTTGAAGGTGGGTTTGTGGCGGCCATTGTTGACATGGCTGATGGAATGGTCCTAAGATTTGAAGAGGGTTTTTTACAGTACAGAAGTCCAATTCAAAATATAGCACCAATCCTGGATATGTGCATTGTTGATTATCCTGATGAGAAGCATGATCAAATGTTTGCCTGCTCTGGGATAGCATCTGAGGGATCCTTGCGTATCATCCGGAGTGGTATAAGTGTGGAGAAATTGTTGAAAACGGCTCCAATTTATCAAGGTGTAACTGGTACATGGACAGTTAAAATGAGAGTTTCTGATCCCTATCATTCTTTTCTAGTACTATCATTTGTTGAAGAGACCAGAGTTCTTTCTGTTGGCGTCAGCTTTTCTGATGTAACTGAATCAGTTGGTTTTCTACCTGATGTCTGTACTTTGGCTTGTGGTATTGTGGCTGACAGTGTGTTGGTACAGATTCACCAATCTGGAATTAGAGTTTGTTTGCCTGCTTTGCCTTCTGAAGGTGCTCCTTTGTCATCTCCGATATGCACATCGTGGTTTCCTGAGAATATGACAATAAGTCTCGGAGCTATTGGTCACGGCATGATAATTGTAGCGACGTCCAGTCCATGCTTCTTATTCATCCTTGGTATTAGATCTTCATCAGCAAATCATTACGATGTTTTTCAAATGCACTCTGTAAAATTACATAATGAATTGTCTTGCATCTCCATACCTCAGAAGCACCCTGATCTGAATAACGTTTTGATGGATTATGCAGCCAAAAATCATGTGACAACCTTTCCATCTGGAAATCAATTTGATAATCTATTTCTTATTGGTACTCATAAGCCTTCAGTAGAAGTTGTATGTTTTTCATATGATAGGGGAGTGGAAGTCCTTGCCACTGGGATCATATCATTAACGAACACCATGGGGACTTCTATTAGTGGATGTGTTCCACAAGACGTAAGGCTAGTCTTAGTTGACCATCCATATGTCCTTTCTGGATTGAGGAATGGAATGCTACTTAGGTTTGAGTGGCCTAGTGCATCTACTCTGTTGCCAACAGGACCGCTTACCCAACAAACTGTTGGTTCCTCCTCAGTCAACTTCCATGTCTTGCCAAATACAATGTCACGAAATAACCAAGACCAACCAATGTTCATGTATGATACATCTGGGAAGACTGAAGGAGATCTCCCTATCCATCTTCAGCTGATTGCTGTACGCCGTATTGGCATTACACCAGTTTTCTTGGTTTCATTGAGTGATTCCCTAGATGCTGATATGATTGCTCTCAGTGATAGGCCTTGGTTATTGCAAACTGCAAGACACAGCCTCTCTTATACATCTATCTCCTTTCAGCCTTCTACACATGTCACTCCTGTATGTTCAACTGAATGCCCCAGAGGAATCTTATTTGTTGCAGAAAACAGTCTTCATTTGGTAATTATACATCTGTCTTTTGTATTTATTCATTAATATTGATTCTCCTTATCTTTTTCTCCTTGTGAATAACATTTTTATATATGTCATATTTTTATCCTTTCAACCGAACAATTTGACCTATTTGATGTAGGGTATGTATTGCATTCTGGATTTACGAAGAATTCCTTCCAGGGGTGTTTCTCTTTTTCTGTATTTGGAGGTTTCCATATACCTGATAGCAGTTAATATCATATTTTACTTAATTTTCTTAATAGGTTGAAATGGTCCCAAGCAAGAGGCTTAATGTGCAGAAATTTCATCTTGGTGGCACTCCGAGGAAAGTTCTATATCATAATGAAAGCAGGTTATTGCTTGTCATGAGAACAGAATTAGATAATGATTCATGCTCGTCAGATGTTTGTTGTGTGGATCCTTTGAGCGGCTCAGTATTGGCATCATTCAAATTTGATCCTGGGGAGACAGGGAAATGCATGGAGTTTGTAAAAGTCGGAAATGAGCATGTGTTGGTGGTTGGAACAAGTCTGTCTGCCGGACCAGCTATAATGCCTAGTGGTGAAGCTGAAAGGTTAAAAATCTTGAGAACTAACTTAGTGTTTCCCGAGTACTAATGAGCTTGATGCTATTTTTATGGGCCTCCTGCATCTGTATCTATGCATTTACAAACTCCATGGTTTGCATTTTACAGTACAAAGGGCCGCTTGGTAGTTCTTAGCCTTGAGCACATGCAAAATTCAGATACTGGTTCTATGACTCAGCGAAATTCACCAATTGGTAGCTATGCTGCAGAACAGCTCTCTAGCAGTAGTCTCTGCAGCAGTCCAGATGATAATAGCTGTGATGGCGTCAAACTTGAAGAAACTGAAGCTTGGCACTTGCGACTAGCTTATTCAACAGTCTGGCCAGGGATGGTTATTGCTGTCTGCCCCTACCTTGATCGCTACTTCCTGGCGTCTGCTGGATATACTGTAAGTCGTGAATATTTTGACACATGAAATCCCAATGAAGATTATTGTTGCAGAGCTTTTAATTATACTATATCTTCGTGTCAGTTTTATGTTTGTGGTTTCCCAAATGATAACTCTCAAAGGGTGAGAAGATTGGCTGTTGGAAGAACACGTTTTACTATAATGACTTTAACTGCACATTTCACTAGGATAGCTGTTGGTGATTGTCGAGATGGTATTCTTTTCTATACATACCATGAGGTCAGTATTGGCTTTTGTTTTCCTTTGTTAGTCATATTCAATTTTCATTATTCTTGCATGGCGTTGTGCAAATATAATGGGAATCGATTCATTTGATATTTGGAACAACAATAGTAAAGAAGAGGAGAAAAAATATGTAGTATTAGTTGAATCTCTTAGAAGTTTGATGCAATGTTACAAAATTGCCATTTACTTCCAGGATTCCAGAAAATTGGAGCAAACATATTGTGATCCTGTCCAGAGGCTAGTTGCTGATTGTGTTCTAATGGATGTTGATTCTGCTTTTGTTTCCGATCGGAAGGGAAGTGTTGTTGTATTATCATGTGCAAACCATTTAGAAGGTGTGTTCCAATTATCTATGTATCTAGTATTTCCATGCATCTAGTATTACGTCCATGCATTTATGGAAATTTTGTTATTTATAAATCAATAAGCACCCATATCGTATGTATTGTCTCAGCAGGATCTAACCTGTTATTTGAAAACATCCTTTTAGTTCGAACCTTCCTTTTATGGATTTCAATTGGAGGTAAATACCATTAATTGTGTGGCATCTGATGTACTTATATTACTCTGTATTTGGCAAACCTTATGATGTCATTACTCATCAACCCTTCTACATTAGTTCCTCTACAGATTTGAGATCCTTCTAAATTACGATAACTGTTCCAACCATCGCAGTAAGTGGAAAATTTAATCTTAATCATTCTATGTTTTATATGCTTGCATAGACAACTAGGTAAGTTTGTCCCAGGTTGATCTTATATGGCTTAGATGAAGCATCTTCAACATATCGACTTCTTATTTAAATTACTTTTTTACTGAGCTGTAATATCGGTTGACATCTTTGCTTAACTTCATCTTGCAGATAATGCGAGTCCAGAACGTAACTTGACTCTAAGTTGTTCATATTATATGGGAGAGATTGCAATGAGCATGAGGAAGGTGTGTTTCCTTGAGCCTGTATCACTAAAAATCGATCAAATTCAATTAGAGACTGAAGCGTTTATGGCTTGTATACATAGACTGAACTGTTTAGATGACAGCAAACAGCACACACTGATCATAGTTATGAATTATTTTCTGTGTATTTACTTGGATTTGTAGGGATCATTCTCATACAAACTTCCAGCAGATGACATACTGAAGGACAGTGAAGCTGGTATTAATAATATGAACTCGTCAAGAAATTGTATCATGGCATCAACACTGTTAGGGAGCATAATAATTTTCATACCGATCACAAGGTATGATATTACGGTTACTAGGTAGCTATGATGATCTCCTCTAATTTTGACAAATGGTAACAATAGTTGATTAGGAGTGGACTTAAAACTCGAATTGTGGAAAATGCTGACTTTGGGTCTTTATGTCATTAGGTTGCCGAATCTTTTGTCATTTAAAAAATTTATGAGCAAAGATTGGAGTTTGAATAATTTTATAAAGGTTGTGGTTTTTCAATAAATTTTGTTTGAAGTAGTATCCTGTGGATTAATGTTTGGGTTTTGGTCATTCTTTCTTTAAGTATACCTACATGATTAGAAACGTGCTACAGGGTGGAATATGAGCTATTAGAAGATGTTCAGGCTAGGTTAGTGGCTAACCCACTTACAGCCCCTATTCTGGGAAATGATCACAAAGAGTTTCGAAGCCGTGAAAGTCGGGTGAGCTCCAGTTTTATGTGTTTTGGAAAAGGTTTTTCATATAAGTGGTGTTTGAATTAGTGTTGTTTGGTTGCAGGGTGGAACACGTAAGATGTTGGATGGGGACATTCTGGGTCAATTCTTGGAGCTGACGAGCATGCAACAGGAGGCAGTGTTGTCATTGCCAGTTAAACGAAGCTCCTCGTCGTCCATGCCAGTAATTGTTAATCAGGTAGTTCGGTTGCTTGAACGAGTACACTATGCCCTAAATTAACCCTCCTCATTCAACTTGTCCAACTCACTTTCATGGGGTTGGAAGCTATGATTATGAATCAGAACTACTCTCTCAATTGCTGGCTGAATATAATATATCAAACCGACGACAAATGCTGCTGCTGCTCATGTTGTATTATAATTCATATCTTGTAGTAGTAGTAGTAGAGGTAGTAATGTTCGTTCTATTGCAATTTTGTTAAGTGTCTGTATCTTTGTTGTTTTAACTGCTCCTATCACCAAATGTGTAGTGTAGACTGGTTTGATTGTAAAAGCTCGTCTTGTCATTCAAATAATGCCCCACGCACTATACATTTTTCTTTTATTTATTTACGATTAAAAATTTAATATCTACTCCTTTTTTTTTTTTCATATTTGTCTATTCTAATATTAATATTCTATTGAATTTTTACAAATTTCTTCTCACTTTTGTTTGGAAATCTTACATTTTGTTCCCTCGCCGTCACATCATCTCACTTCTATTTGATCTAGTATTATATTACTTTTTAAATTTTTGTATTAAAGAAAAGGAAGAAGTTAAATAGTGGTATGTCTTATTTTATCTTTCTTTAATATTTTATTAAACTCTTATTTGATATTAATTTCCTATTGTAAGCTGCAATTTATGTTTTTGCTAATCTTATATGCACTTAATTAAAGTGTACTCTCAAAAAGTCACATTTGCCATTAATGAAAAGTTACTCTCTTTTTTTTTTTTTTTTTTAATTTACCCTATGTTAAATGGTAATATGAATAATTTTCAGTTGGTAGTGGAGCAATTTAAAAAAAAAAAAAGCACTTAAATTGAGTGATACAAAATAGATTTATTCTATATTTTTTAGTGGCAATATTTTAAAATGTCAATTGTATCTATCATAAGTACCTAAATTTGTTAAAATATACCCCATCTGTTCCTTTATAAATTTTTGGATTTTGATCACACGAATAAAGGTAAATATCAAAATAGTAGTTATAGGACAAATGATATGATAGAAAAACAAAAGTATTGAGATTTAAAAAGTGAAAAGTAGATCATAAAAAAGTAAATGAAAATTTTATAATCAAACAAATTGTTGATAGGTCATTTTGAATTGGATATTTTTGGTGGTTGCTGGATTATTGCGTACCAACAATCAAGAAATCAGTGTAAGGATTAAATGTTTATGATTGCTCTTAATCAAGTTTGAATACTATACTTTTTTCTGGTATTGAAGGTACCTTAAATATCTAATGAGAGATCTTATTTATAATTACATTTCTCTTATCTAACGTGATCCCTATTATACAGATAGTTGTGTTAGATTACATTACATCGATCAATGTGGCACTCTAATTGACTTTAATATTATATATAATTTTTTAGTTAACTTGAAGTTGTCATTCTTAATATGATTCTTTAATTACAATATAAGGATGGGGGTGAGCAGAAAGAGATTTGGCGGATAAGGCTCATCCTTGGTAACCCCCACTCAAACCAAGTTCGATCATTGTCATTCCTAAATCTTATTTTTAGAGATTTAGACCGATCTGGCTACAATCAAATCAAGGTCCTTTTCTACCGCTATTAAGTTCCAGCCCAGTAAAGTATACAGTCCAAAAATAAAAAAAAGTGGGGCGACAAGCTGAGAAATTGTAGAGTGATCATTTAATTAAAAAAAGGTAATTTTTGAAAGGCCTGCATTGCATTGGTGTGAACTGAGTATTAAATTGTTTCCCACTACTTAAAAATAGAGAGTTATGGTTTGGATCAATTATCATTACTTTTGTAATTAATTATATCATGTGACTTGGATGTTGAAATGAGGAGTGCATATATAATTTCACCATCGATCATCTCAAAAATTACAAATTACTAGTAGTAAAAAAGAAAAAGAAAAGATAGATAGGGTAATTGAGGTCACATCAATGTGTAAGTGTAATTGAGGAGTGAGTTGGATAATTACCAATTACTGCATCAAATAGTATCATTTTCCTCCTCCTCATCTCATCAGTAAGTAGTAGACTAAAAGTCGTATATATATTACTAATGCAAAACAAAATTCTTTTCTATACATACATACATACATATATATATATATAGTAAAATATTCCGTCCGTTGGTTCGTTCAATTGAATAGAACAGAACAGAACAAACAAACAATGGCATTGGCTATATTTCTACGCTGCAGCCGGACTGTACAAACCCTGCATACTCATCAGGCACATTATTTATCTTGACCAATTTACCATTTTGCCACAAGTAGAACGCATGGGCCCCACCCTGGTAAGCCGACCCTGTCACCAGTGTGCGGTCCTCCCCAAGGTCCACCCCGCATGCCCCGACCTGCACGGCGGCGTCCACCTCCGCCCAGCATCTAAGTGAATTCCCACTTTTGCCCACGCACGACCTCGGGCACCGACTCGCCTCCCACGCTCCCTCCACCCGCCTCCACCGCCCTGACCCGATCTCGTAGGCGTCGGCGCTGTTGTTGAAGGCCCCTTGCGTTTCTGTGCCGTAGCCGCTGACCACCCACAACTCCGAACCCATCACCACCCCCTCGCACTCGTCCCTCTCCTCGCTCATCCTGCTCAGCTCCCTCCACTCGTTCCTTTTTATGTCCAAACTCCAACTCGAATTCAAAGCATTCTTGCTCTCGTCGTGGCCCCCAGCCACTATTATTATTTCCCCACCAACAGCTCCGATTGCGAAAAACGACCTGGTTGAAGGCATATCAGCGCACTGAGTCCACCTCTGAGTCGTGAACTCGTACACGAATACGTCCCGCACCGGCTCCCAACTCGACGGGTCCCACCCGCCCATTAAGATGAGCTTCCCTTCGCTGCTCGCCAGCTGGCAGAACATGGGCAACCCATCCGGGTACTTGGGAACCGGGTCGACTCGGTCCCATCGGCGACTCACCGGGTCAAACAGAGAAATCCCGTACCTGGGTTGAGGCGCGTGCTTGGAATCGGATTGCATCGGCAGCGCTTGAACCAAGCAGGCGGCCTTGTAAGTGAAACCCGATTGCTTCCTGTGGTAGTAGAACTCCTTGCTCTGCAGAAGATTGCGCCACCGTCTGCAGACTTGCGACGACACTCGATGAGCCGAGTAGTGCAGCCGGCTCAGACATTCTAGACCCAGTTCCTCCGGTAAACCGGGTATCAATTCGGTAAAATCTCCAGTAGGATTATCCATAGATTTAGGTTTTGGTGTAGAATTGAAAAACGTACATGTAAAGAGGATCGATTTATAGTGGTGGAGGAGGCTGAGTAATTTTCGGATCGAGAAATCAAGGGATTACACGTGTCACTCGCTTCGAATTTAATACAATTTTTTTTTTTAAAAATAAAATAAAATGAATGAATGTATAAGAGCAGGAACGAAAATATCTTGCAATACTTAATTGCAAAATGTGATGGTGGTATTCATATTCTGTTTGTTTTTTTTTTCAACTATTAATTTGGAACATCGTGAAACCCGATATTCAATTAAAAATTAGGGTTACAAAATAATTAAATACATAAAAAAAAATTGTAATTTTATTTTTGGGTATACTGAATGAGAATTCATTTAACCAATAACTGATCCAAATATTGAAACCCATCCATATTGTGTATTCGAAATGTATTGGTCCGAAATATCCTTTGTTTAATAAAAAGAAAAGAAAGAAAAAAGGTGGGTTTATAAAGTGTAGGGTGAGGGTGCGCACAGAGTAGCATTGTCTTTAGATATCTGGAAGCTTATAACCAGAGAGAGAGAGAGAGAGAGTAATCAATCATTCAAGAGAGAAGAGAAGCATTGACCGATTGTAGTAGTGTAGTGTAGTAGTGTAAAGAAAGGATAAGGGCGGGCTGCGGTGGGCCCTTCCGGATGGATTTTTTGAATTATTTCCATTTTATTGAAAAATTTGTATAAGACGGAATTTGAATGACACGTAGCGGATAATGAGATAAAGTTTGGGGTTGGATGACGCGGATGCGTCTCCTCTCTTCTATCTAAGTACAAAATCAAGAGTGAAATAGTTAAACAAACATATTACAATTATACTCTCCCGTCCATGATAAATAATCACGTTGTCATAAATTATCGTCGACAATAAATAATTTATTTACCTAAAATAAAAAAATTATAATTTTTATTTTTATTTTTTATACACATATATTCACTTTTACACATCACATTAAGTATTTTTTTAATAATTAAATATTTTTTTATATTAATACACTCACTTTTACACATCAATATCAACTCTTCTTAATAACCGTGAATTGTCAAGGTAGTCCAATTTTTATGGACGGAGGGAGTATATCCGCAATTAATTATAATTTGATTTTTATTTTTTATATAAAATGTAGACTTCTGTTCCGTACCGTCATTTTTTACATGTAATTTAACATCATATATTGAGGAGTATTATGTGCTATTAGTTTATAAATTTAAAAATTATATATAAAAAATAAGTTTATAAATTTTTTATATATAATTTTAAAATTTGTAAAAGTATATTATAATACCACATAATATCTTTTAACATATTACATTAAATCACGTAAAAAAATAATTAATTTATTATGGAGGGAGTATAATTTTTTTATAAGGAAACAACAAATTAATTATTTAATTTTATATTTTCTTTATAAGTTTAAACTTGTAGATGAATTAGAATTCTTTCAATCTATCATCTATTTGTGGATCTCCTCTTTAATTTACAAATTTTATTTTGAAATTATATAGTCTATGCATTTTTGAGCTATTTGCAGTAATAAATTTATTTTTATGTTCAATGTAAACTATTAATCTATTTTTAAATCCGTGGTGTTCTAATTAAAGATGTAAATGACACTTAACTGGACGGTCAAGTGCCATCAAGCGTTTAGACCGCCTAGTGGCACCAACTTTTTTTTTTTTTTTTTTGCTTTTTATTACAATTCTTTATTTTATATTAAAAAGATGCACATTATAGAATAAATTGTAAATTTAAAATATAATTAATAATTAAATATATTTTCACAAATTGTAACAAGTCAAAAAATATAAAAAAAATTATCATAATACGATATGTCCAACTTTTAAATTAAATGCAAAATATAAATACATAATACGAATAAATTAATATCAAGTTAAGTGGTTCAATTAAAAAAAAATTCAAATGAGAAATGTGGTTCATTTTCATGCACATGGTCTTTATCATCATACTCAAACTCAAAATCAATATTTATTTCTTTCTCATCTGATGAAAAATTAACCCATTCTCCAAGTTGAGCACTTTTTCAAAAAATACATTTCACTTTAAAATTATTTAAAATATATATATAATTGTCTAGATAAAGTCGGAAATTTTTTCAAAAAAATCTTCCAATTTAAATTACTTGAGGGTGTATTTAATTTGTTTTTATATTTAAACTAGTCTTTTGACATTAAAAAAAAGTCTGAAAAAGGCCCGCTAATACAAGTTTGATTAAATTTAGCGTGCGAGAATAAATGCAAGAAGACATGAATAAACTAAGAAGCTAGAAAATAACCTATGTTTGATTTAGCATCAGCCTCAACAATTTAATAAGTCGCTTTCTCTATTAATCAACGGTACGTGATCAAAAATTTCTTCAACTTACACAACTTTAAATAAAGATTAAGTTTATTGTCTTGTATGGTTAATAGTGCAATTCAAAAAAAAAAATTTATTCATTTCATTTAAAAAATTATTTAATGTAAAGTAACTTTTTGTAAGATAAAAGTATATTTACAATAAAAGTAGAGATAATTTTAAAAAATTCAATTAAATTGTATATACACTTGAGACGTACAAAACTAAATTCTCTATATAACATGATAACGGTCAAACTAAATTTAAATATATATATATATATATATATATATATATATATATAAAACATGATAGCGGTCATTTTAAATATGTTTGGGAATAATTTTTGTTGGGCAGCTAATGATGACAAGTTCTAATTAGTAGTATTTGTTAACTAGTTATTAAATATTTTTTCCATTCATAAAATTATTTTCTCTTTTAAAAATTGAACAAAATTTAATAAAAATTAATATTATAGTGAAACTATAAATAAAGTTAGAAAAAAATAGAGAAATTGTGGGACCAAATTTTTATTATTGAATGTAGATTGTTTTCAAATAAAAAATAAAAACAATTGTCAAAAAATAAAGAAATAATTTTATGAACGAAAGAAATATTAACAATAAAATAGGGGTGACAAATCGTGTGATTTATCATGTGGACACGACACAATAAGTTGAAATACAAACAAAATGTTATATGTCAACACAAAAAAAAATTATGTGGACACGACACAAAAAATTTATTATCAATTTTACTAAATTAATAATTTAACAAGGACACGACATGATATGATTAGGGCACAAAATTAATAAATTTAAATTTTATTATTAGTTTTAATAATAATATATTTAATATTTTGTATTTAAAATTTATTAATGTGCTATAATATACGCATTAAAAATGCATAACATATTACTTAAATAGGTCATCTGTTATTTTTATCGTATTTAATGATTAAAATCGTGAAATTACTCATGTTTAGGCACAAATTATTTGAATTTAGACAAGACAACGTAAGATTCCTTGTCCACGAAATCAGTGGCAAGACATGTGATCTGACGATGACAAGGCCAAAATCTGGAAAATATACGTACCTGTCACTAAAACTAATTAGTAATTTTCTAATACACACGCATATTTAAAATTAGATATTTCAAGACATAAGGTTCAATACCTTTTTTCATAGTATAATAAATGAGAATTCTCTTATAAAAAAGAAACGGAAAAACACACGTTAACAAACTTGGTTTTTTGTTTTAAACAAAAAATTATTTCATCTATAATGCTAAATTTATAGAGTAAAGGTGTGAAATTAATTTTATTAAATTTTTTAATAAAAAATGAAAATAATATAACTTTTGAAAATGTCATCCATATTGGTTGTTGACTTGCTCCAAAAAAAAAAACATGTATAATTAAGTAGATGCGTTAAATTATTAATTTTTCTGGGAATCAAAAAAATCATATAATTATGATTTATTTATCGTATTTTTATTAGTTTCATCATCATTTTACACAATCAACACTCTATCTCTCAATTTGAATTGACGTATAAAATGAAAATTAAATCTCTTAATTAAAATAAAAAAATCAAGGGAACCCAATTCGTGGAGGATGCTATAGTAATATAATTCTATCAGAAGTTACACTATTCAAATTTGGAATAAATAAAAATTAAAGAGAGAATGTACAAAATAAAAGAATGAAGTATAATTAAAGTTGATGTAAAGATATAAAGTGGTGAAACCAAATTAAGCATCGTGAAAATGGGATTGAATAAGAAGAAATATTGAAGAAGAAAAAGAAGGAATAATAATGTGGGAGTGGGATTGGGATTGGGATATATAAAAAAGACTTTGGTGTTGGGGGACCCACCCAATGGACAATTATAGGAGGAGAAAGTGCAACTTGGGTTGGGAGTGGGACCACTGCTTGGCCTTTGGTATTAAAATAAGGATAATTATGCCGCCCATATTTATATTTATATTTATATTCGGTGGATTAATTAATAAGTTACTACTCCCTCCGTCCCATAATTATTTTCACAATTTTCTATTTCGTCCGTCCCACAATTGTTTTCACACCCTATAAATGGAAACTATTACTTTAACTTATCCTCACAATCCAACTACTCATAATTTTAATAATATAATTTTACACAACACTCTACTTTTCTTAAAAATTGTGTTATCCCAGAGGTGAAAACACCTCTTGGACGGAAGGAGTACAATATTTTCATTTTATAATAATAATAATAATAATAATAATAATAATAATAATAATATTACTTCTTTCCACTAAACCATAAATCTATTTACTATTAAACCAACAAATGACCAACTTTTATAAATATACAGAAAGTGAATAAAATTTAAAATGCAATTGTTTGCTTATTTTATTATAATTTACAGAATCATGAGTTAGGAGTATAATTTTTATAAACGATCGATCAATAGTAGTGGTATTAATTAATTAAAGTAGAGAATGAAGGTTTTCAATTGGTGGGTTTGGGTATATGGTAATTCATTCATAAGTGAAAAATTAAGTAGTTGTATTTTGGGTTGGAATTAATTAATGTGTTATATATAATATGGGCTATTAGTTTTATAAAGCCCATAACTTAGACACCAATTTTATTTTGGTTTCAATTAATTATTCATTTTGATTTTGGTTCTATAAATTTAAAAATATTTTGAAATTGATCATATTACATGTAATAGCATGTTGCACAATCGGTCAATGATTATATAGTTATTTGTTTGACTTTTTATTAAAAATAGTGTTTATGATTGAATCTTAATGTCTGAGGGGCAATATTTATTTAAATAATTTCTTATAATTATTTTCTAAAAAATCAAATTATCAAAAATTATTAAAAAAATTCAGAATATTTTCAAATTAGATCAGGTTCTAAAAGTTAAACCAGCAACATGTGCTTTGTTAATAATAATATATAAATAAATAATCTCAATATTAATCAAAAATTATTTTTAGAAAGTTACTATTTATATTTAAAATTTTGAAATTTATAAAACATACTCCCTCCATCTCGTAGGAATTTGCACCCTATGGGACAATACATTTTTTAAGGAAAGTATATTTTATATATAAAATAGTGGCATATGGGTAAATACGTGTATAGGTTTGTGAGTGTGCACGTAAATCAATGTTTCTTTTTTGGTAGTGCAAATTTGTGTGGAACGTCCAAATAAGGAAAGTGTGCAAATTCTTGTGGGACAGATGAAGTACTAAACAAAGAGAATATATTACTCCTTCCGGACAATAATTTTATTCTTAACGAAATGGACGTGACTTAAAAAATATATATATAATAAAAAATGTAAAATTCATTTATAAATGGAATAATTATTTTTGGAGATAATAATAAATAATATTTTTTTATAAAATAAATGAGAATAGATTTTAAAAAAATATAAATACAGATTGTGTATAATTGTAAAATTCAAATTTTTTTACATTTGAAAACTTATGATTTAATTCATAAATAGCTAAAAATTATGTGGGTACGTCTTTCTTTGATGACACATTAGTTAGTACTTGGTTTAGAATTTTTTTAATTGGAAATATATAGTAATTATAATATGGTTAAAGAGATTAAAAATATATATATAATATTATTTTTCTAAATAAGATAATATATAATTATTATATTTCATTACTCTCTTTTAATCCTCCTCCTCAACTAAATAAATAATAAAATATACTCCCTCCGTCCATAAAAATTGAGCCACTTAATTGCACGTAGTTTAATGCAATATGTCGAAGGGTATTATGTGATATTGTGAGGTTCGTTTACGAATTTAAAAATTGTATATGGAAAATATGTTTGTATACTTTTCATATAAAATTTTTAAATTTGTAAACGGGTCTCACAATACCCCATAATATCCTCCAACATATTGCATTAAACAACGTGCAAAAATGTAGTCCAATTTTCATGGACGGAGGATGTTAAGTTAATTCTTTGCTTATTTATTTATTTATTTTTAGTATTATTTATTAATCAAGAATTATTTCTAAAAAATTATTTATTTTTAGTATTATTTATTAAGTTAATTCTTTTATTATTTATTTGTTAACTTAATTTATATTATTTAATAAATAAATTCTTTTATTATTTATTAAGTTAATTTATAAAAAATACTAAATAAATAAATTTAATAACTTAATTAAAAAATATTAAACAAATAAGTATATAATAAAAGAATTAACTTAATAAAAAATTAAATAAATTTAAAAATGTTAAACAAACAAACCAATAAATAATAAAATATATTAAATTAATTCTTTTATTATTTATTTTTTTAACATTTATTTATTTATTTGCTTTTTTAAATCAACTAAATATTTTTCTATAGCTTATTTGTATTATATTTTTTATTTGAAATTAGTATTTTTTATAAATTTTAAAATTTTAAATATAAATAGTAAATTTTTTAAAATAATTCTTGATAATATTGAGATTAATTTATTTATATATTATTATTAACAAAGCACATAATGTCGGATTAACTTTTAAAACCTGATCTAATTTGAAAATGTTCTAATTTTTTTTATTTTTTTATTTGAATTTTTAAAAAATAATTATAAGAAATTATTTAAATAAAATTGTCCCTTGGATATTAAGGCTCAATCATCAATGTTACTTGTAATAAAAAATTAAACAAATAACTATATAATCATTGACCGGTTGTGCAACCTGCTATTACAAATAATATGATCAATTTCAAAATATTTTTAAATTTATAAAATCAAAATAAATAATTAATTGAGATTAAAATTAAATTGGTGTCAATTTATTGGGATTATAAAATAAAATAAAGACAAACTGACGAAGAGCAAGTTGATGATATAGAATAGAATGCAAGTTGGATAATATTGGAGATAAAAACACTCACCTGGGTCCCACCCATATGCACTCAATCCCATGGGCAATATGCACAGGAGAGGAGCACAACGCACGCTGTTTATCTAAATCATGCATACGGAAAGGGATGAGATGATCCTCAATATCTTTTACTCCATCTTTCTTTCTATAAGTGGTTCATGTTGCCATTTTCGTCCGTCTTTCTATAAGTTGTCATTAATTTTTTACCTTTTTTGAAAATTACTATTCACTTCTTTATTATTATTTTCAATATTTTTTACACTATTTTCATTACTTTTTCACTTTTCTCCATCAAATCACTCATACTTTTTCACTTTTTCTATCACATCACTTATACTTTTTCACTTTTTTCATCACATCACTTATATTTTTTCACTTTTACCTTAATTCGTGTGCCCAAAAGCAACGAGCAACTTATAGAAATACGGAGGGAGTAACTTTTTACTCACTCTATCCTACAATTATTTTCATATTTTGTTATAAAAGTTTTAATATTATTTTCACTTTTTTTAAAAATATATATTCATCAAAATCAATAAAATAATTTTTTATTCAATTCTTTCACACTCAATTTCATTTTCTTAATATACATATCATTTCATCTATAAAAATTATCTGGGGATCGAGGGAGCATCACACATCTTCTTGTAAATATATTTCTGGACACCACATTTATTTTTATGTTTGTTTCAAATTTTAGTTTTTTATTAATTAATATGTATATATATATTTGAAAATTGAAATATACTTATTACTTTATCAATGCTGTTTATTTTTTGTATTCAACCAATAAAGATAAATTAAAATTTAATTGGGAAATTCCAAATTTTAGAGCACTAATTAATATTGTAAACATATTGATGTCTGTAAAACTTTAAAAGTATATGCTGCACTTTTCATTTTAACTTTTTTATGTTAATAATTAGTAGAATCCAAATCCACATAATACACATCTGGTCGAAAAATAAAACAAAAGATAGTACTCAAATTGTCAGAGTAATACTTCTATGAAACTTGTTCACTGTAAAAAATATATCATAACTATATATTTACTGATATCATTTTATTTAAAAAAAAAAAAGAAATTACAATATAAATCAATAAATAATAATATTAAAAAGTATAACTTGTTATGTAAATTATATACTACCGAACGTTTGCATAGAAATTTATATGAAATTCTAATTTGAATTATGAATGCTAGCTATTAGTTAAAAACTTAAAATAAAACGAAGAAAACATGCATATTAAAAGTTGAAACTTGACATGGGGGTTTTTAGGCATGGGGCCAAATCTATCATTAGGGTTTTAACAACTAAAAATGGTAAAAAAAAAAAATTTGAAAATTACGGATAAAAAAACTAATTATGAATTAAAGTTGGGTAGAATATTGGAAAGGAGTTGAAATTATTTATGTTTTGATATATATATATATATAAAGCACAATTTGTTTTGTTTGATGAGGTGGCGGAGTAAACATTATATAATATTCATATCAGGTCCATAAATGCACAATTAAAGAAATAGTTTTACTAGTTTACTTTTCGGTTTCTTCATAAATACACATTCTCATTAATTTTATTTAATTAATTTCTTAGAACCTGCTGCAGCTTGCTTCCTCAATTTCGTTTCTTCTTCACTCTTAATTAATAATGTGGCTAATTGTTTCTTAAGACTCAAGCAAATCATTTCAGATCAAACGAAGAATCAATTGCAGATTAATTTTAATGAAATTAATTAATTGTATATATATGAAAATATTAATAGAAGGCCAGGTGTGCACCGTTGCTCCAGCAATAAGTCACAGATATTCTATTCAAAGCATAAATCGATTTTTTAATTAATTAATCAAACTAATAACAGATTACACGTTGACTTTGATAATTACCCTAACTTGGAGGTCAAATTACAAAAATAATACAAGTCAACTCTTTAATCTTGCACTTTGGCCCTTGGGAGTTAAAATACTACTAGTTTCGTTCACCAAATTATTTCATACTTTTTTTTTCTTTTATTTACAAAACTTTTTTGGAAAAATTATAAAATTGTTCACAAAATTGACACAAATTACAAATAGGTTTCCGTGCAGAAAAAAATATGCTTTTGTGCAGGAAAAAATTATACTTCTGTGCAGAAATTGTGAACCAATTTGTAAATATAGCTACTTTTTTGAACCAATATGTAAGTTACCCAACTTTTTTTCATTTTTTTATTTAAAAACAACTCATTCATAATAAAAATTTGGATCTTACAATACTCTCAATTTTTTTATCTATTATTTTAATATAATATTATTTTTTATTAAATTCCATGTCAATTATGAAATAGAAAAAAGTTTTATGGATGGAGGGAGTAATTAACTAACAAGAATTTTATCAACCTTGACCATTAACCAACATTCTATTATCTTTTATATATATAATATAAAGATCAATGTTTAACAGTTTATATGACAATACCATGTTCATGCATGATAGCTATATTTTAATATATTATTTCGTTTTTAAATTTATTATATATACTCATGAAGTGTTACGAAATAAACATTTGTTAATTTCAAACATGAAAAGAATTATGATTCATAGTAATGAATAATGATAATAACAGAATTATGAATATATTTTGATATTACTAACAAAAATTCAATTACTTCAATTGTAACACAATAATTGAATCAGTATAATGTAGTACAAGTTTATTTATTACATATTGTGAAATTGATTTGTTGGAGTACCTTTTAGTAGAATAATTCATATTTTTAAATGAGATCATTTATATACTTCAATACATATTTTATTGGAGTATGTGCATATTGGTTCAAAAAGGTGACTATATTTATTTATTGGTTCACAATATTTGAATAGAAGTATAATCTTTTTTTCAAATAACTAATTTGTAATAAGTATCAATTTTGTGAATCAATTTATAATTTTCTCTATTTTGAAGTTTTAGTGATAAACTAATACTCCATCTGTCCCACAGGAATTTGCACATTTTCCTTGTTTGGACGTCTCATACAAATTTGCACACTACCAAAAAGGAAAACATTGATTTACGTGCACACTCACAAACCTATACGCATATTTACCCATATGTCACTACTTTATATATAAAACACATTTTTCTTAAAAAGTGTACCGACCCGTAGGGTGCAAATTTCTATGGGACGGAGGAGTATCATTTAGGGAAACAATTAATAACTTTTTATGATAATTACATATGTTCCTAAGAGCGAGCCACCTTGCAAATAACAAAATTTTCCCAAAAAATTCATAATGGGGGTCTGCCTGAGAAATTATTTATGTTATTTTTTAATTATATATGCATTTTCATCCATTACCTAATATTCACTTCCCGGGAAGTAAATTAAATGTAGGTAAAAATTTAAAGATGAATTGTTTATAGTTAATTAATTAACTTAGAAATTTTATTTTTGTAAACAAATTATTTGTAGATTACTTAAAAAATAATAATGTCTCGGCCAAATCCCATTACAAAAACCTTTTGTTGAAAATGTTGCAGACAAATCTTTTTTTTTTTGAATTTACACATTTAGGATTATGACTTTTCCACCCCCATTATATTTGAGTTAAAAATTTAAAATTTTATTCACATCTCATACCTTCTAAAACACCTAAAATACATATAAGTTCTAACATTATAATTTTTCCTACATTTATTCCTAACGTTTATTACTTTACTCTTACACAATACGTAAAAATAATATAACATTAATTATTATCAAATATTAATTGACATAAATCAAAATTATGTCATACGAAAATATCAAAACAAACACATACTTTTATTATTCATCAAATACTTTATATTTGATAATTTTAAAGTCACCACTTCATGTGGCTACCTCATTAATTCATAAAACAAACGTAACCTTATTTTCTTGAAGTGAAATTAGCAACTTGAAATTAAATGGAATTCATGGTTAGTGTTGAAAATACATGTACCATCCATCGTGCATGTTGATTTATATATATTCTTTGAGCTGATCGATACATATATATATATATATATATATATATATATATATATATATAGAAAAGAAAAACTTGTAGTTGTAAACTGTAATTATATCCCACTCCCACTGGTGGAGTCAACCCTGTTGCATACAACTCCAACTTCAACTATATATATATATATATAGCCTTCCAAAGTTTCAATGGACTGGATTAACCCAATTAATAAGTCCAATATGTCTTGGTGATCACTCTTAACTCTACCAAATTAATTAATTAATTCAATATCATCCATATATATATATATATATATATTAGGGGTCGCAAGACACGATAACACGACACGAAAACGATACGAAAATTGCGGGTTAGTGTTTAGGCTTATCGTGTTCATGTTCTTATCGTGTCGACCTGATAAGGACACGAATATTTCGTGTCGTGTTCGTGTCGTGTCAACCCGTTAAGCACGATAAAATTAACAGATGACGCATCAACCCGTAAGCATCCTGTTAATCTTTTAGTGATATGATATACATTACTAATATGTATATGATAGTTGCACGTTAATAAATTTTAAATACAAAATATTAAATATATTCTATTAAAATTGATAATAAAATCTAAAATATATTAATTTTCGTGTCCTTATCGTGTCGTATCATGTTCTTTTATTTATTTATTAATTTTTTAAAATTGATAATAAACTTTTGTGTCATTATCGTGTTCGTGTTCGTGTTTACATTTATCTTATTGTGTCGTGTCGTTATCGTATCAACACGATAAACGACACGATTAGACGATTTGCCACCCCTAATATAGATTACTAATTGCAAATATATAATTTTAGTGAGGGAATTCAACCATGCATATATATCAATATATATGCATGCTATCAAAGTTTTCATTTAGCAGGTTCGCCAATTTTGGCTAAAGCGATATATATCCATCCATCTTTAACATTATTAATTAATTAATGCACTATTAGTCGAATTTAACCTTGCAACTTTTAGGGTCGAAAACAGAAATGCATGGCCATCAAACTGCATACTGTACTGCTACTATAATTAATTAAAAGAAGCAAAACACTTGTTTTACGTGCACTCTATATCATGGCGTGGTTTTTACGGTATAAAATTAAAATGTTAGTCACTATTACATTAAAGTTGACAATTAATTTTTTTTTTTTTTTTGAAATTCAATCTAGGTTGGGACTGGATGAAATTAAACATGTTAATTGTGGACCTAGCTAGCTAAATATATTTTTTATTTAATTATGATCTAGCTAGGTTAGGGGTGCCATATATATCCAGGCCGAATAAAATGTTGCTGACTTTTGGCCTTATTTTAAAAAAATTAAATTAAATTAAACTTCTTCTTCTTTTCTTTTTTTTAACGGAACTTTTGGTCCTATAATACCTATGTAAAGGTTTTTGAAATTTTGGGAGGTAGAACAAGATTACCCATGCATTATTATCCGTTAATAATATATATTAAGCAGAACTAATTATATCTATCCATATTGAGGTTGACAATGACATGTCTTTTTTCTTTTGTGTAAGAAAAAGGATGCAGTAGAAAAATTCAGCCAAAATAAAGAAAATAATTTATATATATATATATATATATTCACATATCGCAATCAGCACAATTAATGATGGATGGGGCCTTCCTTGCCATTTGAGTAGCAATTAATAATTGCGTTTTCGTGGTTGTTCTTTGCCGCTGTCCGGATGACATATATAATAGTATGAACAATTAAACTCTATTCAGATGGTTATCACATTTTTTATTTTTTTTTTTTAAAAATCTCTATTGGGATGATATAATTTCTTTAGATTAATATATTTATGAATCAGTTCATAATAACAGTTTAGAGACCAAATATTTGACTTTTCTCCAATGCCTATGTCAAGAGATTGATTTATTTGAAATTAATCAAACTATGACGTATGAGTGTAATTAATCAAATCAGACAATGAATTTAATATGTGGATTAGCTAGATGAGATCACCTCAGATTACTTAGGCCCAACGGACAATAATATGGGCCAGAGAGGATTGGGCCGTATGGGTTTACTTTTGTGCGAGAAGAATTGTCCTCCAATCCATGCTACATGACATCCTATTTTTGTATCGACACAAAATAAACTATTTAATATTTGATACCAAACATGATAATTGATATGATAGTATAATTCATGATTTTAAAAAAAAAAGTAATTCTTTTTTACTAAAATACAAAGTATAGTACAATCAAAACATTTTTTCAACTTTAACAAGTTGATGAGAACACAATACCAAAATTTTGTTAGTTGTTTGTATATAATTACAGATGGAGACGTTGTGGCAGCTCTGCTCTTGCCTCCCTTAAAAGCACTCTTTACAAACACTATTTTCTAACCAATGTTGCATTGCATTGCATGTGGCTCTTTCTTTACCTTTACAAATTAAATCATCCCCTGCACGCGCCTTCTTTATCTTTTGGTCTCCTACACTCAATAGGCATATATATATATATATATATATATATATATATATCCTCATTCTTTATAATGCTTATGATCGAGCTGATCAATCTCAATAAAATATCAACGTCAAAGTTGGTTCCTTTTAATATATATATGTAAAATAAAAAGAATAATTATATGATGAATGTCGACACAACAAGAATTGATAGGTTTGCGACCTCATTGCCCATTAGTATTACACATATTAAAAGATAAAGGGAAATCATAAGTACGGATTCTTCGAAAAATGAAATAGTATATTGATGGGCCCAATTTGACAAGTATATATGGCCCATTAAGCATAAAACCCTACTCTTGAAATGAAATGCATAATTAAGTCGGTCCACACTTTCAAGTGCTTATAATAACATATGCCTGCCCTTCAAAAGCTGAACCATCTTTCTAATACAAAGTGTGTGTGTGTGTGTAATAATTATTAAATAATCCCAAGTTGAACTATAAAATAGTATCCTTAATTTTCAAATTCCGATTAGGAAGAATTATTAGAGAAGGTGGGGGGTGGAAGATCATGATCATTGTGTTTTTTCCTTCAAAGAGTTGAGCAAATAAAAGTTATAAAAGGTCATGTAATAACCGACTAGTTATGCATATACCGTGTTTCAGATCATTTATATGTTTTGATTTCAAAGAAGCCTACAAAAATTAGTATTTTGATACATGATTTAATTATTGTTGAATATTCCAGGACTGAAACTATGATTTTAATAATCTGGAAAAACACGACAGACACATAAAACTAAACCGAGTCAAGGTAGAACCTTTTCCCGCAAGACGGAATACATCTTAGCTAGTGCTCACAGGATACACGTATTCATCTCCAAAGGTAAAACGGTTTACGTCTCTATGATAGCAGCACCGCTAAACACAGAGGACTGAACAGACTATCATGCTGAAAAAGAAATGAGAGAGAAAGGACTTGAGATACTAATTTTCGTAAAAAAAATTTAGTATGCAAAACTCTCCTATTTATAGATGCGAAATGAAGACTCATTTAGGATTAATCTGAAGATACGTAGGAGATATTCCCACGATCTTAGTGGACAGTTCTGACCGCATATAATGCGGAAACGACGGATGAATAGACTCAATGAATCTGGACTGCTCTGGAACCTTCCAGAAGACAATCCGACAGTCCATATCATAGATCGCAAGGATCAATGACGTGGCAGTGACACAGTATTAATCTTAATATTAAACTTATCCGGAATTTAAATATTTAAATTTTGAATCAGATACACTAACTCATCCGAATTGATGACGTAGAGCATCCACAGAGGTATTCCGGGTCACCAATTGGGTCGACCAATTTCACATTTTTTTGTCTCTAAAAAGATATAGAGAGTGGGCCAAAGGCCTAAAGACCAATTGCCAAGATCTAAGTCCACGGACTGGACCAGACCAGACCGGCGCGGCCGGCCGAACGATGGCGGCGCACGCGTTTGCGCGTGGCTTATGGGAGAGTCTCCCTTAGCCTATTTTGAATACCATCATAAAACTCCTATATATATATATATATATATATATATTATGAATTTCCTCATAATTTTTTCAATGTGGGATAGTTAAAAATTCCTTATTTTAACTTATTCTCACATTCTACAACTTCACACTTGTATTAATACCTTCACTTCAGGAATTAATTTCTCACTCACTGTAATTCGATTTTGAGAACGAAAATTACTGTGACGATCTACTTCGCGAGTAGAACGCATCGACTACACATAGTCTCATGGAAATTACCATTTTACCCTACATTAAATTGGTTCAACAGGAGCATTTAAAGCTCATTTTCAAAACGAATTCCAACAATTATTTTATAAAAAGAATAGGTTTTAAAAAAAGAATCGTTAGTGGATTAATATTTGGTGATTGGTTGGAGTTGAAGAAGCAACAAACATTAAAAATGATAAAGAAGAGTCGCACACGCGCATGAGGTGCACGTGGTGAAAGCAAAAAGGCAAACAACACCAGGTGCTCTCTCTTTAAGAAAGTTGAATTTCTTCTTGACAGATTCCCCAGGAAATGAGATGAATCGGCTTGCAACACTTTCAGAGGAACCTTTGGACGAGGACAACTCAAACTCTACTAAGAAAGCCCAGACATGGACGAATTGGCTCAGAAATCATTTTCCTCAGCTTTTCCACAAGAAATCAGACCTCAAAATTCTTCTGAGTGTCGTTGGCTGCCCTCTTTTCCCTGTTTCCATCAATCCCGACCACCCCATTTCTCAGGTGACTTTGCATTTCCTTTTTTTCTACACACATCTCTACTAGTATGTTTCACTTCACTTTTACTTGCTCGCTAGCTAGGAGGACCCCCCCTCCCTCTGTTTAGCTACTAAAGAATCTATAGTGAATTTTCATCCAACTACCCTACCCATTTAATGCCAGCACTTAATGCACATTTGGATGAAGAATTAATTTTTACTGCTACAACATAGGTATCCTCATCGGCGGAATACATAATTCAGCACTTCACGGCGGCAACCGGCTGCCGGAAGCTGGAGGGAGCGGTGAAGAACATGTATGGAACAGGGAAGGTGACGATGGCCATGGTGGATGAGCTCTCTGTTCCACACAAGGGGTGTTTCGTAATATGGCAAATGGTGCCTAACAAATGGTTGATTGAGCTATTTGTGGGTGGTCAAAAGGTTGTGGCGGGCAGTGACGGCAACGTGGCTTGGCGCCACACGCCTTGGCTCGGTGCTCACGCTGCTAAAGGTGGTGTTCGCCCTCTTCGACGTGCTATTCAGGTCTCTTTTCCTTTTCATTGCTGGTGTCTGTCAATAACAAGTTACTTGTAAGGCAAAATTACTTCTTTTTCTGGTGACAGTGAATTGTTGTAATTTTTACAAGTCTTCCCCCACAATCATAATTTATTACTCCACTTCAACCGCGGTTTTCTGGTAATAGAAGCAATACCCCTTTTTTATGACTAGTTATGGCACTGCTGGTGTACTTCACCAACCACTCATCATCTAACTTTACTCTTCCTGGGAAAAAGTGCTCAATTCTTTGAATGCTCATAAAGAAAAATTTAACAATTATGCATACCTGTACTGTAAATATTTACAGGGACTGGATCCAGTGGCCATATCATCAGTGTTCTCAGCAGCACAACACATGGGAGAAAAGCACATATCCGGAGTCGATTGCTTCGTGCTAAAACTCTCCGCTGAGCACGCTGATCTTGCTGAGAGGAGCGACAGCTCAGCCGAGATGATCAAGCATGTAACCTTAGGTTACTTTAGCCAAAGGAGTGGATTGCTTGTTTACTTGGAAGACTCCTACTTGACCAGAGTCCAGACACCGGGTTCCCGCCCCACATACTGGGAAACCACCACCTCCACCAAAATTCAGGACTATCGACCAGTGGAGGAGGGGATGGTGATCGCGCATTCTGGCCAATCTAGCATCGTCATTACAAGATTTGGAGACGATTTCAAGGTTGGACATGGTGCAACAAGGATGGAAGAAACGTACACCATTGAGGATCTAGCTTTCAATGTCCCTGGTCTTTCTCTGGATTCCTTCATTCCTCCCCAAGAGTTGCAGAGAGATTATCCACACCAAACTCTTGATTGGAGATCACCTCTACATCGATAACAATTTCTTCTCTCTCCACTAATTCCAACTGCCTTGAATATTCATGACATGCATATTTCTATTTGGATTATATATGAATTAAGCAGTCTCTTTTTCCTTCCTCGTCTGCAAGTAGAATCTTATTATTACACTATAATGTATCAAATTTCTATACATTTTGAAATAGAACTGGATTTGCATGCTTTCAGTTGGGATTTGGAATAGAAGAATGTACCTATGAACTGCACATCAAATAAAATTTCAAGAGTTTAGCACAAGTCAACAATTTATTCCTGCAGCACTCAATTTGATAATAACATCAAATTGTGATGATAAGACAACACCAAAAGAATGAAAAGCTACCGCTAATTATATTTCATAGAGAGCCCATTCAATTTTTTATTTTTTTATAGCGAGTATTCATGAAATAATACTACAGTTTTCCAATATATCATTCACTGTGAATCGCTAGTACATTTGATAGCAAAATTTGTGTAAAGGAATATTGTATGCATTTACGTATTCGCTTACGTTAGCAGCACATATTTTATTTGAAAATCCCAGTACTGTATTATATGGTCAGCGTCATTCAGGCATAAATAGAGGCGGTGGTCTGTGTGTGTTGTGTATAAAAAAAATTACTACGTACTAAAGGCTAAAGCTCCTCAATGGCATCAAAAACCACCAACGAGTCTTTACCCCTGTATGGCCGTGTAGCAATAGTCACTGGAGCTACACGCGGAATCGGTCGCGCAACAGCAATTCACCTACGATCCCTTGGCGCGAAGATAGTGATCAGTTACACCTCCAGCTCAAGCCAAGCCGATCTCTTGGCTTCCGAGTTCAACGCTGATAAAAATCCCTCTTCTTCTCCAGTCGCCGTCGCAGTCAAAGCCGACGTGTCAAACCCAGACGAGGTGAAGTCGCTATTCGATCGAGCGGAACAGGAATTCAAGGCTCCGATTCACATCGTAGTAAACTGTGCCGGAGTTTTAGATTCAAAATACCCAAGCATAGCGAATACCACAGTGGAAGACTGGGAGGCAACATTTGATGTTAACACCAAGGGAGCTTTTCTGATCTGCCGCGAGGCGACGAAGCGGTTGAAACGAGGCGGCGGAGGGAGAATTGTGCTGATTTCAACTTCGATCGTGGGGGCATCGACGCCGGGATACGGTGCATATGCAGCGTCGAAGGCGGCGGTGGAGACGATGGCGAAGATCGCGGCGAAGGAATTGAAGGGCAGTGGAATAACGGTGAACTGCGTGGCGCCGGGTCCGGTGGCTACGGATTTGTTTTATTCGGGAAAAAGTGATGAGATGGTGCAGAGAGTTGTGGAGGCATGTCCAATGGGTCGATTGGGACAGCCCAATGATGTGGCCCAAGTTGTTGGGTTTTTAGCTACTGATGCTGGGGAATGGGTCAATGGTCAAGTCCTTCGAGTTAATGGTGGATTTGTTGTTTGATCGTTTCTTCTATAACCTCTCTTCTTTTATGGTTTCATCTTCTTTTTAATTCTATGACTTCTTAAATAATTATCTTTTAGTCTTAAAATCGACTTATTGCATCTCATTCTTCTGCTTTTTACTGATGTGTCATGTATATTTTTTACTGTTACTCGAAAGGTGACCTACATCAATTAGTTTGAGTACTAAAATATAATTTTTTTAAGTTATCGACAAAAAACTAAAATTCAAAATTAACAAGAATAAAAACAAGATTAAAGACAAAACACTTTATTTTCCTTTTTTTTTTTTCAAAATGCTACAAATTGAAGAACATACTTAACTAGGGGTGAGCACTATTCGGTTTTAACCGAAAAATCGAACCGAACCAAACCGAAATAAGAATTTGGTTCGGTTAATTTGGTATTCGGTTCGGTTTTGGTTTTAAATATTTAATATTTTGGTTTTCGGTTTCGGTTTCGGTTTTTAAGATAAAAAAACCGAAAAACCGAAAATCGAACCGAATTTAAACATATATATATATATAATTATATATGTATAATACTATTACTAAATATTATATTACATAAATATAATTACATTACATATAGATAAAAAAAACCATAACCCTCAAATCTGTAAGTTACCACTTCCAAATTCCCTCCTTCACCCTCACGGTCACGACGCCTCACTTCCAGAAATTCCCTCCCTTACCCTCACGCCGCTCACCCCATTCCCATCCGTCGCCGTCCACCTAAGCTCACGGCAGGCGGCCACCAAGTCACCACTTCCCCTCTCCCTGTTTTCGCACATACAAATTTGACTAGTGATATTTCGGTTAATATGGTTTTGAACCGAAACCGAACCGAAAATTTCGGTTTCGGTTTTTTCGGTTTTTAATGTATATGGTTCGGTTTTGGTTTCTAATAATAATAAATTCGGTTAGGTCGGTTTTGGTGATTTGGTTCGGTTCGGTTACCGAACCGAACCATGCTCACCCCTATACTTAACCATGCAAATTTTAAAACAAAGCACTAATGCCGTGTTTCTAGCCTCTACAAGTTGAGAATACTTAACTACCGTGTAGAATTTTGGAACAATGATAGAAAATCGAAGACTACATGCATGTTTGCAATCTTCAGTAAAATTGAAAAAGTGATATTAAGTAATTTTAGTAGTAAAATTAAAAATAAGGAGTGTTTTAAACTTAAGTTGTGTTTGAAAAATGTGTTTGCAAAAGAAGTACTTACTTCTAAAAAGAATATTGAGTATTATTTTGGGGAATGTGTAGAAGTGATTAACTAGAAGTTAAAAGCTAAAAATTATTGTTTGACCAAAAGTAATAATAAGCACTTAAAATAATTATTGAAAATATGTTTTAAGTGCTTCTTTTTTAAAAATAAGCATTTTCACTTTTTATATTGAGTTTGCAAACTACACGACAATAAAGTCCTGTTTTCATAATCTACTCAATGTACACAAGCAAACACCCCTAAAGCCCACTCACCAAAGATAACTTCATAAATAGTGATAAGAGCACATATATTTGTTACCCCTTAATTCAAATATTTTGTAGTTTTCAAGGCATGTTGTTGGGCAAGGACATATATCGACGTCCTAGTGTAATGAATTACTTAAAAAGCCAGATACTAACTCTACCGGACACTCGTGCTATGAAATTAAAGGATAATTTACCTAACTTGTACTATTGGGCTCTCAGGCCCATTTTTCAATCCCCTATATTTGACAAGACACAGGATACACGCCCTTCACAAATTATCAATTTTGTTTTCAAAAACTTCTTTTTTTCACCCACCTTTCTTCCTCATCGACCTTTTTTTTCTCTTTTCTTCTCATGTTTTTTTTTTCTCTCTTTCTCATTCCCTTTTCTTACATTTATTACATAGCTCCCCATATTATCTCATTAAAATCGTGTAATTTCTCACATCCAGCATACTCTCTACTAAATTTTGTTTCAAACTTCAAAGACCGTCCATCAACTGCAAATGTGTCGTTTTTCCCCAGCTGTGAGGCACTCCTATTTAAAAAAAAATTTAAAAATAGCGGTCAATTTTTTTCATTCCTCAATCTTCATTCATCCTTTTCATTTTCTATCTCAACCTCTATTTCTACATCCAAGTACATAATTTTTTAGATTATGATCATACGGACAAAACTTATAATTTTCTAACTTTTTAGCGAAATTTTAGCCACTTTTCCGAAATTTTTTGTCAAAACTGTTGTTCGTTTAATTTTTTGAATTACACTTTATTTTTTATTTATTTTTTTGGAAAAAGTTTTTTTCAAAATATAATCAAGAAAAATCTGTTTGGATTGTTTGAAAAGATATTTTAATTTTTTTTATTTATTATTTACTTTGTGCTTTTCATTTCACATTTTTTCTTTCTTTCTTTTTTGAGGGAATTTTTCACCATTCAAACAAAAACTACTTGATTTTTTCAATTTTCCTACTTAGTTTTTGCTTATTATTTTTTATTTATTTGGAAAATTTATTATTTTTTAAAAAATTATTATTTAATATAATGGTATTTTACAAGAGAAAGATATAGTTATGTTTTTGAGAATTTTTTTGATAATTAATGTGGGTGTACACAATTAGGAAGAAGAAGTTAAAAAGAATATTTACTATATTTTATATATTTTTTAATTAATAAAATAATGAAGTGTGTACTTTTTAATAATAAACATGGTGCATATAACCTGGCCATTTGATAATGCAATAGAAAATGGAAAATTTAGTAAGAAGCGGAATGTCAAATGTTTCTCCACATCATCAACCATCATCAAAATTCATACATAAACTTCAATATCCTTTTATTTAAATTTTAAATATATTTTTAGGATAAACGTAAGTATTTGATGATGTAATGTTAAGCATAGTTGACTAATTATAACATTGCTGTTGCGTTGTTTGTTTTTTAAGTACCCACGTATTTATTTTATTTAATTTTTAGGAAATTATACATTTTTATCCTATAAATTTCATTAATTTTGATTTTCGTTCTTTTAAGTATTGAATTTTTATTTTCGTTCTTTAACTTACCAAAAATTATGGTTTTCGTCCTCTTAAATTTTGAATTTTTGTTTTCATCCTTTAACTTATAAAAAATTATGGTTTTCCCTATAACCAGTCACACAACCGGTAATACACACGTAGATCAATTTTTTCTATTTTTAAGCGAAATACTAACGTGGGGGTATTTTGAAGGAATTAGGTCTTGATGGATAAAATACAGGATTAACCGTAAATTCTCTCCCAAATCAAAACCCTAGTCGATCAAATCTAGGTATGGGGGTTTGAGAGAATTAGAGAAAAAAAGAACAAAGATCCTCAAATCAAAACATCCAAAAGCCTAAATTTTTTTTAGCGCATACTCACTATACGGAAAATAAGAGGGATATCTTCAAGAAATTCGTATGAATCAACGAGTTTCGAACGCAATATTAAGTGTCATTGTGGTTTCGTTATACGGTTTGTACATCATATTTAAAAAATGAATCCGAACAGAAGATTCTATAGATGTAAGTATTTGACGGTATTTGGGAAGAATTTTACAATTAAAAGTGTATTTTGTCAAGACTTAATTCCCACCAAATACCCCCACGTTAGTATTTTGTTTAAAACAAGAAAGAAAAAATGGATTCATGTGTGTATTACAGGTTGTATGACTGGTTATAGGCGGTTGAAGGACGAAAACCATAATTTTTGGTAAGTTAAAGGACGAAAACAAAAATTCAAAATTTAAGATGACGAAAACCATAATTTTTGGTAAGTTAAAGGACGAAAATAAAAATTCAAAATTTAAGAGGACAAAAACCAAAATTAACGAAACTTATAGAACAAAAATATGTATTTTTTCTTAATTTTATATTATTAAACATGTGCTGTGGTGTCCGTGTCCTCATATTAAATATGTTTCGTTTGAATTTACCTGCCTTCATATATTATTGCCCGTCTAACACACCCTTACTAGTCCATTTCAACGTTCGGCTGAATATTTTATCCAACATATTCGGACTTCAAAGTAAGTATTTTGGATGATTTACATATAATTTCAAGAAAGTTATTATATTTATAAATAGGTTTAAAATATTTGCATAGAAATATATTTTTTGAGAAGTACATTTTTTTTCTACACAATACTTATTTGTAAATATAGAGATTTTTTTGAACATATATGTAAGTCACCCAAATTTTTTTGTTATCCAACAATAGTTTTCTTTTATCATAAATAGTAAAAACAATACTTTCTATATTGATAAATAAATATATGTTTTAAGAAAAATATTTTTTTACTTTTCAATACTATTCATTACTTTAGATAAAAATCAACATTATAATCTATCATATATTAATAAATAAATATACTTTTGTGAATAAAATCACAAAATATTATTAAAAAATTATTCGGGACGGAGGTTTAAAGTTCATGTTTTATTAATTTTGTGATATCATAATTCAACCGGTGGAGAATTTATTTTTCTAAATAGGATAAATAGAGTAGAATATAATTTCAAGGAATTGCATGTTTGTAATTTTAATTTTAAAATAGTATATATTTTGTATTTATAATTGTCTTCTTGACAATTAATCAAATTCGATGTTTGAATTTAAGAACAAATAAAATAAAAGTAGTAAATTTTCAATTTTACCGTCTTTTAATTAATAACTACATTTTTCACACGCATTACCATATATATTGGTTGGTTGTGTAAGATAATATGATCATGATACATTGAAAATGCGTGAACACTACCAATACATGCAATATTCTACATTTTTCACGCATTACTAAACACAAAGAATAAAATAAATAAATAAATCTACGTAGCTCAACACTATCACGTTCAAATTATATTTATAATTGCCTATAAATTACACACATGCTGCAAGTATCGTCGAGATGGATTTGATTCCTTCAACAATTTAAAAAATTAACAAGTCCCTAGCTTTATTGGATCACAAATGTGCATGTTTGAATCAAATGGGTCAGGGTGCACATGTCCCATATTGAACACTGCAGCAAAATCATCTACACACTGATCCAGAAATAATGAATACCTGACACAAAATTCTTAAATCAAGAAAACAATACTCCCTTGTACAATTGTCAATTAGCAATCTAAAAAGATTGCAATTTGTTTTTTTAAAAATATTTTAATAAAATAATTAGTATATACATGTGTATATAGATCAAGTTTTTTAGTGTGTAAATTAATTTATATTAAAAGAAGGGAGTATCAGTTCTTGCTAATGCTATGCTACCTATTTATCTCAATTCTTTTATCATAGTAGTAAATACACAATAAAAAAAAAAAGAGAGAGAGAATATATAACAGTGAATTTAAATTAAATTAATTTTTATAAGTAAGAATTATTTTTCTTAAAAAGCAAAAAAATAAAAAAAGTTGAAACTTTGAGAAAATGTGAAAAGAAGAATTTGACGGATTATAAATATTTGTAAAAATGTTGGGTTGTCAAATAGAAGTGAAAATACATATATACACTAGAAAATTTTAAAATATATTTTGATTATTTATGATAAGTCAACAATTCAATTTGAACTCCTCATTCAAAATGAGTAAGTCAAACCCAACTTATATTTTGTTCGACATCTGTTTATTTAAATAAATTAATTACCAAATAATCTAACATATATACTATGGAAATTAAAACTCTACAACGGTAAGTTCCACTCCATCATATATGTTACATGTTGATATTGTGCCTACAGGACCCATTCATAAAAATGTAATTGTCAGCCAACTACCCGGCCCCTTTGTTTTAAATGACTAAGATATTTAACTTATGATTTTATTTCACCAAGACAAAAAAAAAAAAAAAAAAAACAATCACATCATATAACAAATGTATTTTGCATCAGGTGCACCATTTTATATTCATCTCAATTAATATCATTGAAATTTTTTATTTGTTTTTACTAAAATATATTCTTTATTAAATTGTAATATAAATTATTTTTAGTAAAAATAAAAAGAATTTTTTAATAATTAATTTTCTTGAAAACGCACTCAAATCACATGGTACAAAAGTTTTTTTGTTTTTTTTGTATACAAGACAGCCGCATTATTGGTGAGAATAAATAGTACTTGGACTATGGACTTTGCAATACAGCTGGCTGTTTAATCAGATTAATATATACTCCTTCCGTCCCAAAACTACTTTCACACTTTCTTTATTTGGACGTCCCAACTCTTCTTTCACATATCAAAAAAGGAAACTTTTCTCTCACAAAAGTCAACAAAATACATTTTTTTTTATTTTATTATTTAACTTTACACTCATATATTTACTTTTTCTTGGTTCGCGTGCTCGGAACTACTATGAAAGTAGTTCTGGGACGGAGGTAGTAATATATTTAGTTTAGTTGAATCGATTTTGAAGCAATTACAGGAGTGTGTCTAAATTTTAAGCATGCTCTTCATAATAGCTAATTTATATACTACTTAACAATAACATGCTACAAAGTCTTAAATAATTCATAAAATTTTGAGATTATAAAATATTTAAAATAAATTAACTTAGCTAAATGGACCCTAAATTTCTCCATCCTATCATTTGGCGTTATTTAATTAAAAGTACTGTTTGACGACTGTATAAGTGAGCGTTGTATATAACTATTAATTAATTAAGGGATTAATTGTTTGACGATTGCTTGTAATTAAGCTCGAGGTTTACTATTTAAAATTGCGTGCAATGCAAGCATATATAAATCCCCCTATATATAACAAACAAACAAAAAACAAAAAAAAATCAGACTAGGCAAACCTAGAGCTGTTAAAATAAATGAGCCGCTCGTGAGCTCGGCTCGGCTCGACTCGGCTCGTTAAGGCTCGACTCGACTCGGCTCGATATGTTAAACGAGCCGAGCCGAGCCTAAAAAGATACTCATTTGCTTAACGAGCTCGGCTCGGCTCGACTCGGTAGGCTCGCGAGCTGCTCGGTAGGCTCGAAAAATAGAGGTTATTTTATAAATATTATATAATTTAGGGTATAAAATATTAATATTTTACATAATAATACAATTCATATTCTCAAATCACTCATACTGGTGAATTGGTGATAGTTTTAGCTTTATTGTTGTTAAAATAAACGAGCTGCTCGTGAGCTCGGCTCGACTCGGCTTGTTAAGGGCTCGACTCGACTCGACTCGAAGTGTTAAACGAGCCGAGCCGAGCTCAAAAAAATACTCGTTTGATTAACGAGCTAGGCTCGGCTCGGCTCGACTCGATAAGCTTAACGAGCCGAGCCTGGCACTACTCGGGCTCGCTCGGCTTGTATAACAGCTCTAGGCAAACCCAACCCCATTATATACATACGTATTCAACTATTAAATTACTTAAAAATAATTAGTTAGAGCAACCAAAACTTAACTCATCATCTTTACATTGAAACTCATTAATTCACATATATACCATATATATCACCAATTTCATTACCAAATTAAAAATTCTATATATGTGCAATGGATAATTAAAATAATTAGTGCATTTTCACTCTCTCCGCCAAATTAACAGTAGCTAGCTATTTGTCATAATTAATCTTGATTATTTAATGATTTTTCATTAATATATATATATATGTGTGTGTGTGTGTGAAAATAAAATGGATGTCCCAAAACTAGGTGAAGTTTTTAATACAGCAGTCCCACCAAGTTGAGGAAATTAATTAGCTTTTCTTAAAACGTTTTTCTCTTTCACTCTAGTCCCATCATATGATATGTATATGTCAAATTAATCAAGAATTAGCAAAGGAGGAGATCGATGATGATAATAATAACGCATCCAATTAGGAACACGTTTTATAAATTTTTTCTTGAGAAAAACTTTTTATATATATAGGAGTAGTTTCTCTGATTAGAGATAAAGCATACTACCTCCGTCCCGGAACTACTTTCATAGTAGTTTCGGGCACGCGAACCAAGGAAAAGTAAATATGTGAGTGTAAAGTTAAATAATAAAATAAGAAAAAATGTATTTTGTTAACTTTTGTGAGAGAGAAAAATTTCCTTTTTTGGTGTGTGAAAGAAAAGTTGGGACGTCCAAATAAGGAAAGTGTGAAAGTAGTTTTGGGACGGATGGAGTATATATTAATGTTGTCGAATAATGGTCTGCAGGGATTAAATAAGTAAATGCATGCAGTCACATTTAACAGATCCAAAAATGAAGTGCTATAAATTTGAGACTAGGCTAGCCATAGTTTGCACAATCCATCCATTCATTCATCAAATTGATTGATTAATAATAAAAGATGGCAGTCATCTCCTCCAATCCTTCATTGCAAGACCTCAAGATGAAGTTCCAGGAATCAAGCCTTGTATTCCCATCAGAGCCAACTGAGAAAAGATCCTTCTTTTTGTCCAACATAGACCAGATCCTCAACTACAATGTCCCAACTTTCTATTTCTTCCCCGCCGCCAACTCTGATTACCCTCCACAACTGGTCTCCCAACGCCTCAAACTGGCCGTGCAACGGGTCCTAGTCCCCTACGATTTCATGGCCGGCAGATTCAAGCTGAACCAGGAGTCGGGCCGCCTCGAGATCGACTGCAACGCCGCCGGGGCTGGCTTCATCGTGGCCACCTCCGACTTCTCACTCGATGAGATAGGCGACCCCCTTTGTCCCAATCTCGGGTTCCAGCAGCTTGCCCTGGATAACCTCCCCGGCCCAAACAAAGATGATCAACCACTATTCATTCTTCAGGTTAATTATATAAATAAATAGTACTACTTATATAGAGCAGAGGTATCATATTATATATATTATTATTTGCAGGTGACATCATTCCGATGCGGTGGCTTTGTGATCGGCATGTCAGTGAATCACATCCTGTTGGACGGGTTTAGCGCCAAATGGTTCAACGAGAACCTAGCTTCCCAAGCTTTCGAAGACAAGCCCTTGGCGGTCGTCCCCTTCCTCGACCGCAGCCTTCTCGCCGCCAGGTCCCCGCCCCACGTGCCCTTCAAACACCCAGAGTTCTTCAAACCCGACATCGCCCCTCTCTCCGGCCCTCCCGTCTTCGACTGCAAGAAAGAAGACTTGGCGTTCAAAGTCTTCCAGTTCAGCCCAAGCGACATAAATCTGCTAAAGGAAAAGGCCAGTACTGCTGCTGAAAGAATCAGCAGCCTGAGTGTGGTGGCGGCACTCATCTGGCGGTGCAAGGCCTTATCCAAAGACGATGTCTACGACAAGGACAGAGTTTCCACTCTCCTTAACGTGCTCAACTTAAGGCCCAGGCTCATTCCGCCACTGCCGGCTACCTACTGCGGCAACCCCTTGCTGGTTGCTTACTCAACGGCCAAATGTGAAGACATTGAGAAAATGCCTTTTGCGCAGGCGGTGAAGATGGTGGCGGAGGCGCCATCGAGAATAACAGACGAATATGCAAGATCTGTTATAGATTGGTTGGAAATTAACAGGGGGCTTCCTTGTGGAGAGTATATGCTTAGTTCGTGGTTGAAGCTGGGGTTTGAAGAGGTGGAGTTTCCATGGGGGAAAGCCCTCCATTCTGGGCCCGTAGTGAACCACAGGAAGGATATTTGCTGGATATTTCCGACCGCTGCTGGAGTCAACGCCTTGGTTTCATTGCCGGCGCCGGAGATGGAACGCTTTGAATCTCACTTCCATCGGTTTTTCAAGTCCAACGGCTGTACCGTAGAAGGAAATGGACCACTTTCTATCGTCTCTGCAAAATCCAAGTCATATATCGTTTAAAGAGCTTGGATGTATGTGTATTTTCGTTTGACAATGTATTCTACTTATCTTGGAATGTATGATGGAATAAATGGAGGTATTTATTCTTTGTGAGGAGGATATGATGGATCCATATTCATATAAACTTGTCATGTAAATTAAAAACACGCTTTTGGAATGGTGAAACCCAAACAATAGGGTATAACAGAGTAAGCAATCAGCATGAGGTCGACAAGTTTCTAGTGTGTAGGTGGCAATCCCACCGATCTGTTGGTCTCCGATACTCCTCTCCTTTGGGTTGCTGCCTTGCTTCCAGTTAGCTATGTCCTCTCCTCTTGCAGCCCTTCTCCCCTGGGCCGGCTGTCAAATTTAAGAGGGAGTGCTCCCGTTTGTGGGTTAGAGATTCTCTCTCTTTAGGCAGCCAGCTTAGCTATCTAAAGTATTGTCCTTCATCATAATTTGCCAATTTCCCTGGAATTCCGACTGTGTTAGAGGTGGTACTCTTTCTTTTTGTTTACTCAGATTTCTCTGGGTTTGGTCCTGCTCGGCTGGGACAATTTATGCCCACGCACGTCGTGGCGTGCTTGTATGGCTAATTTCAGTGATGCTTTCACCTTTTTGCTGTATCTACGTGCTGGTTTATGGGACAATTGCCTGCTGCCTGTTTCACAGATTTATTTGGATACAAAGAGCTGCCAGCTTTTTGGTCCAATTTTCAGCTGCTTCGGTTGATTCAATGGGCAGATGGCTGCAAATGGAATTAAAGCTGCTGCCTGCCTTGGTTGTTTCAGCCTGCTGCAGTTTCTTTTAAATATTTGCATTCTTATGCCATCGGTGTGACAGCTGTTACAAGATGCATGCTTCACCAGTTGCTTGATTTCCTTATAAATGAGTCAAGGAGCTGATAGCTAATTTGGTCCAATATGGCAGCTGTTATGTGCTTGGAGGTTTTTCAATGGTATTAAACTTGCTGCCTGCATCAGCTACTTGGAGTTATTCAGCTTGCTGCTGTTTCCTTTACATTGCATGATTTATGTACTGATTTTATGCTCGTATTTGCATAGTTATTTCCCAACCTTTGTTGGTTGTATGTCTTCTGCCCCGTGTACTTGTTTTGCCGGATTCAACATGTGTTGCTTTCGCTTATATTTCGGGGTATGCCCCGTGTACTTGTTTTACCGGATCTAGCCCGTGTTTTGTTACCGTTTGTCCAGTAGCTGGCGACGGTTAGTTTCATCCTTTGGATGTTATGTTTTCTACTTTTTGGGTAGATTGTGGACATGAGGCGTGGTGCAACTCATGAGCCGTATATCGTGTGCATCCCGGGGTATACCCCGTGTACTTGTATATACATTTAGACACCTCTTTGGTATACTATTATTTACATTTTGTACCAAAAAAGAAATATGAGTACCTCATCACAAGCTCCACTGCGAATCAAAGGATCCGTCCATCCATCCATTGTAATCTATTCAGATTGTGAGTTTAAAAAATAAAAAATTGTAATTTTGTTGTATCTTCTCTTATATACACACTATGCAAAAGAATTAGTTAACCAACTATAATTTCTACTCACAAGAAAAATTAAATTAAGCATCACAAGCCCAAGTGAGAGAACAAAGAAGGAACCAGATCAACAACTGACCAAGCAAGACCAGCATATTGAAGTAGCCTTATGCCAGTATCTATGTCAAATGAGGCCTGCTTGGAGAAAAACAACAATCTCCGTTTCTTATCAGCAGTTTTGCCACTTAACCCAGGTAAATAGCACGTCGACCTGATCGGGATCCCCAAAGTATTTGCAAGAATGGGAAGAATCCATTTGCCAAGAGCCTTGCTACAAAACTTCACAACTAGGATTGTGGGGATTCCTACAAGTATTCTTCCAGACATTGCAGAAACTGTAAGATGAGGAGAGAAAAGGCGAGCAACATTTTCATGGTGAAACTGCTGATACGTTTGGTGAACCCCGATCACCTGGATGATATGATTTCCATCAATGAGACTTGCCACGGAGTAATATATCAAGAAATTATAGGAATATGTGCACTTACAATTCCCAAGGCTACACCGTTGAATGCTGTGTGATACTCAAAACTTGGTGTGGGAATTTGAGGTGTTGGGTAAGCAAAGAGTAACAAGAAGCTAAAAATTACCCAGAAAGAAACAACTGCAGAGAAAAATAACTCTAATTTCAAAAATCTGAAACGAGTAAATTAGCCGCGTGTATCTACTCAAGATCACATTATACTCTTCCTCAGATTTGATTTGAGTTCTACATTTTTCTTCATCAAACATTATGCTATGATATGCAGGTGAAAATAGTAAAGGTTTGGACATCATATCTACAATAGTAAGCTTCAAGTATCTCTTATGCATGTATTAGAGTTGATACAGCTGCTAAATCAATCTGAACCAAAAAGCTTGGTCCATTTCCATCAATTTAAGTGAACATTTGGCTCAAATTCTTCAACGAGAATGATATGAAAATCATCGAATAGTGAAGTACAATGAAAATGACGATTTTATTGTTGGCGTACTGCTCTAATTTTGGAATAAGTTGAGACTGAAAATGAGTGTTGGTTGAGGAGAATAAAGGAACGATTGATGATAAATGATTATAGGGTAGAAGGTAGTTAATCAAAATAGGATGATAATAATTAACTTATTTTGAGTCTCATTACCTTGTATGATTGATATATGATGAAATTTACCTTATATTCAATTTCATTACTACTCTTGTCGTAGAATTATGAAACAAGCGTCCCCTAAATGATGAGAAAAATAAGAATTGCCACTATTTAGCTTCTCTATACAATGAAAACAGTTGATACAGAAGTTGTAGTAAAGGTAGACGGTGGGATTAACATACCATTTTGACCTGAAACTATGAAACTATCAATGTATTCGGAAACAAAGAGCCAAAATGCGAGGATTCCCAGTCCGAATACCAGACCACCAATAATGTCTATCAAGCTGTGCATTCCAAGATAGATCCTCGCTGACAATATAATAAACTATAAGAATGGGAAACTCAAAAGAGAAATGATACTCAAACAGTCAAATATTATGAAACTTACCAAATCCAACGAGACTCACAACTGAACAAGCAAAGGTGAAACCCAATAATTCAGCAAAGGCATTATTACTTCCACTATAGGCCAACATGTAGAGTAACAGGTACCTGAAATTTGATAGCCCAAAAACACTCTTAAGTTAGCCTCGCTAGTTTTAGTGATGAAAACAGCAATCAAAATGCAAGAAGATGTTCATACCCTGACAAGCAAACAGTATTCAGAGTGTGTGAAGAAGGAAAGCCATACTCCATTGCATTATCCTCCTCATCTTTAGTGGCTGTTATTCTCCTTATAGACGGAGAATTAGGTCGAGGTGCTGATACCAAATCCTATGAAGGCAACGTAGAAAGATGATGATGATAGAGTTCAACCAATTGACACAATAAATGGAGAAATAAGTCACCTTTATGCAGTTACCAATGTAATCACAAAACGCCATCAAGAGGGTCATTTGTCTAGCCAATTTGCAATGACCAGTCTGAAACACCAAAACCACAGCATAAATGATATGATTACAATAAGACCCTTTTTCATGATTCTCATTCATAACTGAATTAAAGATAAAATTCATAAACATACCCAGAAAAGGAAGGGAAGGAAAGCAGTGTAGAAAGGCACAGAAACAACACAAGACAACGCAGAAAACAGGGCATCCAAATGCCTATGCTGGTATTTCTGCAATATACTAGTAATTTACGAGCAAAAATTAAATCGCAAGACAATAAACTGCCATTAACAAACCTGGATCTTGAGTATAATGGGGGCGCCAGAAATCACATGGCGCGACACCCATGGCTGTGAAAGGGATCTGAGCTTCTGAGTCACATCAAAAAATGAAGAAATCACAACCCAGAATGCAATTCCACAGAGACAAGTTGCTTGCCACCAGGTTGCGCTTTCCATCCGAAAGAGCGGTGGAGTGAGATTTATTCTCCAGGATGCAGATTCTGTTTAATATGTTTGTTTGTTACCGAAATTATTATGAATTGACTCCCAAATTGGAAAGGATTATTTGACTCCCGAATATGCGACGTCGTTCTCTTGTTATGTGAATATTGAAAATAATTTTTCAACATCTTTTGAATAAAAAATATGATTTGTATTTGATTTTAAATGAATACCCAATTATACAACCTTATTCCAATATTTGAGTTGAATATTGGAATTGATTTTATCTCAAGCATGTTCTAAATAATATAATTCATGAATTTGATTCGAAATTAATTTCATTGCTCCAATTTACAATAAAAGTCACAAATTAAAAACTTCCTTTAAATAATCATTGTATATCCAATATTTATGAGTTACTATATGCAAGGAAGTAAATATTGCAATATCTCACCGGTATATTCACCATATAATATTTGTAGTCAACAATATTGATACTGATGAAAGTGATCCTTCAATAATATTTGTAAATTTTGAAAGAAAAATAAAAACCATTATGCAACTTAGATATTATTTAATTTGAGTATAATATCAAGAACATGTCAATAATTTCAAAAAATATCGATGAATATTAATATAAATGAAAATAAAATTTGTACTAGATAAAAAGATATAGATATATATATATATACAGATTTTTTTATCATTATACTTTTATATACATTATCATCAATATATATAATAGCATATTTTTTCTGTTTAATTTTAGTATATTTAAAAAATTTATACAAGTTTTTTTTAAAAATATTATTAATTTATAATAAAGTAGATGTATTAGAAGTATTATCAATCATGAGAATTGAGATTCTGTTGAATCCATTGGTGATGATGTATAAAAAATTTGAGTAAATAAAAAGATATATTTAGAAGGTGAAAATAAAGGATTTTATAAAATGTTAATACGTGCATATACTAAAATTGGACGAAACAAAAGAAAAAATGAGCATACTAAAAGTCTAAAATTGGATGGAATGTGTAGTAAATATATATATATATCAAAAATATTATTTATTATATTTGTAAGCATATAAAATTTGCACCGAGTTAAATGGCGATTCATGTACAAATAAATAAATATCAAATAAATTTTACTATTTTAATTTTGAGAATTTTATTAAATTAATTCTCTAATTAAATAGTTAAATTTTATATTTAATACACACTGTATAAGCCCATCAAATTACACGAGTTTCCGGATACTCATACGTACTGACAAATACAGTTGAAAACTTTCTAATTTATCGAGATCATATGATATCTCGATAATAAAAAAAAAATCAAATAAAATCAGGACAAATTTGGATGATTGACTAAATATGCAAGAAAATCAACATCAATCAATCAGAGTCCGACACGTGTCAAGCCAAGGAAGGAAAATTTTCATCCCTTCACCCTATAAATAGGGACTTTCATTCATTCATTCCACATATTCAGAGACACGTAAAGAGCGATTCAAAAGCATTCAAGGCATGAGCAAGCTTGGAGCTAAGACAAATCCAACAATCTCGACAATCGGACTCGAAGATATGCAGATTCAAAGGCCATCTTCGAAGCGTTCTTCGTCAAAAGCAAGCAGAAATATCCTCAGATCCATGAGCAAAGTGACTAAATCCTTCTGATCGAGTGTTTCTCCTCGAAGAAGTTATTGAAGATTCAAAGGCCATCTTCAAGTCGTTCTTCACTGTCTTCAACGGTTCTTCACCGAATTCATCCAGAAACGCTCTTCGATCAGAAACAAGGAGCTCCATCCATCTGATCAGACGTTTTTCACTCGAAGATCAACTTGAAGACCTCAAGCGTTCTTCGTCGTTTTTAAGCATTCTTCATCAAAATCATCCACAAACATACTCCGATCAGAGATCAAGGTCCAAGACCCCTCCGATCAAGCGTTTCCAGCTCAAAATTCAATCTTGAATATTTGAAGATCGTTCTTCAACAAATTCAAGACATTTTTCACCAAAATCTTTTACAGGCCAACGTTCGATCCAAAACAAGACGACTCGTCCTTGGATCAAGTGTTATCAAGTTAAAGTTGAAGGAGAATCAGATAGTCAAGTTAGAGTGAGAACCCCAAATTCAAAAAAATTATATTGTATATCATTCATTGTGTTAAATAAAATATTATTTTCACAAGAATTGTTATCCCAAATTTGGCACGACCGGTGGGACACTACTCTACCTCTCATCTCCCTTTTTAAGACTTCCAAGCTATCTTCAAAGTTTACATCAACTATCTTCGACATGTCTTCAGCTCGCAAGATCGTTGTCAGAGTTGCTTCATCCAAGACAGCCGAAAGCCAACGTGGTCACAAGAAGTGTATCGAAGAGATTATAATTTGAAGCCTCTTCACAGACCAACTCTTCAGTTCAAAGGAAAGTTCGAAGGCGATTCCAAATCAGCTCATAGTTATGTCAAGCCTTACACTGACAGGAGTAATAGCTTGAAGATGCCAGTGGGCTACCAACCTCCAAAGTTCCAATACTTCGATGGCAAAGGTAACCCAAAACTGCATGTAGCTCACTTTGTTGAAACTTGCAACAATGCCGGAACATATGGTTAAAAAAATCAAAGTATATTTTTTATAACAATAATAATATATATAAATAATAGTGATATTGATTATACATAACAATAATACGAGTTCAGGTAAATTCAAGTTCACAAAAGACGTACTCCTCCAAAATAAATTCTAAAATTTTAATCTAATGATTGTAAACAATGCAGATATATATTTTTTTCAAAAAAAAAATCAATTCTACTTGCTTTATAAAAAAAAATATAAAATATAATATATACTAATTGATTTCAAGATACTTCAAAATATTAGCAACACAGATAAATAAATATCTCAACAAAGTTATTTATTTTTGGAGGAAATTAAAGTATTCGTCTGAAATTCGAAAGAGGAAAAGCATAAGAAACGTGTAAGACTGTAAAAAATACGGAGTATGTATTAAGCTAAAGAAAAAAATCTTGTAAACCTATTATTTCGCCTTTGTGTCCGATTTCCATTCATTCCGATATTTCCTCCTCTTTATCTAGCTAGGGTTTTCAAAATTCTTTCTTTCAGCGTCTTCTGCGAAACGTCAAAGCTTTTGTCATCTATCAGGTTCTCTGTCCCCCCCCCCCCCCCCCTTTCTCTGCTTGCTAAGCTAATAAGTACCAAACACTCATGGATGTGTGTTTGTGGTGATAAATTTTGTGTTTTTTTTTTTTTGTATATATGCAATTGAAACTGCTAAATGTGAGGTTTATGTCACTGCTTTTTATTTTTATTTGTTTGAACGATTTAACAATGGAGGAAGCCCGGGTGATTTTATGTTCTCTCAAGTATTTTCAATTAAATTTCAGTGTTTGTTTGCATTTACTGCCAGTTGATGTAGTTTTATGTCGATTCCGCAGTAATTCCTCTTTTTTTTTTTAGGTGACGATTTTGAGTAAAGTTGCATTGTATTGTTGAGATCTCTTAGGATCATAAGGATGCAAGATTTGATTGGTTGTGTCTTGATTTTGTTTCAGGACCGTTTTTTAAAATCGAAATCCAATTCAGATCGGAATTGGTACACTATTCTGGAAAGAGGTTTTGAAGAGCTTGTTAAGATACGATGAATTCTTGGGCAGATGCTGTTGAGAGTGTAGCAAATACACTTTCCGATAATGTTGTTATCAGTAATGGGAATGAACGCCCAGCACATGCAACCAAACCAGCGTATGTTCCTCCGCACCTTAGGAATAGGCCACCTGCATCAGAGCCACCTGCTATGCCTCTTAGTGGGCCACCATCAGTTAATGATAGGTTTGCTAATGGTGGACCCTCAAATAGGTCTCAGTGGGCTGGTTCTAGGGCTGATTATGGACGACCGGGATATGGTGGTGGAGGTCGTGGCAATGCTGGTTGGGGTGGCAGAAGTGGTTGGGGTGGTCGGGAGCGAGAGCTCAACCCTTTTGGTAAAGATGATTTGGAAGCTGACTCAGCACCTGCATTTACTGAACAGGAGAATACGGGTATTAACTTTGATGCTTATGAGGACATTCCTGTGGAGACTAGTGGGAATAATGTGCCACCCCCAGTGAATACATTTGCAGATATAGACTTGGGTGATGCACTTAATTTGAATATTCGGAGGTGTAAGTATGTGAAGCCAACTCCCGTTCAGCGGCACGCAATACCTATTTCACTAGCAGGACGAGATTTGATGGCTTGTGCTCAGACTGGATCGGGCAAGACTGCTGCTTTTTGCTTCCCTATTATTAGTGGAATCTTGAGAGGGCAAGTTCCACAAAGACCACGCGGAGTCCGCACAGTCTTTCCACTTGCTCTTATTCTTTCACCAACCAGAGAACTCTCAATGCAGGTGAGGCTGCCACTTAATGTGCTTTAGTATCACATCATATGAGTAATCGTCATTTGAGGTCTGTAATTTCTATATTTTACTTGCTCTGCAGATCCATGAGGAAGCTAGAAAGTTCTCCTATCAAACTGGTGTTAGGGTTGTGGTTGTTTATGGAGGAGCACCAATACACCAGCAGGTTATTCCTATCTAATATCTTTTTGTGTTGATATCTATTTGGTGGCTAAAGCACTGTCTTTTAATGCATCATTTTTTATTTAGGGGGTAAAGCATGATCTAAAGATTGAAGTTTAAATTTGATAACTTTGGTAGTTTTAAAATTTTCTTTATGGACATCAAACCCTCTTTCTATATTTCACATCCGTTTGCAGATGGTGGAAGCAAGACTACAATCTTAAATCTGGACAGGGCAGTCTGAAGAATTAGCATATATAATATAATACATGAAGTTAATATAAAAACATGTTACTGCTGTATACTTCCAATTGCTTCGAACTCAACATGGATTCCACATTTTAAAAAATTATGTCATTGCTGATTACTTTTTTGATGTTACAATAGGAGTGCTTTTCTTTAAGGCATGTGACGCCAATGCTTGTGGAGTGTTCTCTAAACACACGTACATACCTTGTGGTCATGTCTAGGACTTAGATAAACTTGTAGTTAATTGATACCTCAAAAACAAAAAAAATGAGGGTAAATATGACTACATGTTCATGCATCAACATCATGATGGTATCTCTGTAACAACTAGCAATCATGCATCCCTTGTTCTTGGCAATAATTGTTTCTTGTTCTGTTCATTATTAATATGTATGCAGCTACGTGAACTTGAGAGAGGTGTTGATATTTTGGTGGCGACTCCTGGAAGATTGGTTGACTTGCTTGAGAGAGCCAAGGTTTCATTACAAATGATAAGATATTTAGCTCTTGATGAGGCAGATAGAATGCTGGATATGGGTTTTGAGCCTCAAATCAGAAAAATAGTGGAACAAATGGATATGCCTCGTCAAGGTGAAAGACAAACAATGTTGTTTAGTGCTACATTTCCAAAAGAGATCCAGGTTTGTGTTGTAGATCTTATTCAGCTTCTTTTGGATTCACTTACGTTTGATTCCTAGTATATCATTAATGTAATTGGATAATTGTATCCAGTTGTGTTCTTTCCTAGTTTTAATTGAAACAGATCACATGTTAGTGATGCATCTTGTATTGCTGTTGTAGCAGTCAACTTCGAAGTAAAGCTTTTCCAACTAATATGTAATTCCTTAATGGTTTATAATTATCATGGATGTAAATGGCGGTCGCCTAGGCGCTTGAAGGCCCTCGGCCGCCGACGCCAAGGTCAAATCGCAGAGAAAAATCCGCCAACGCATTTGGCATTGCCGAGACCACCTAGGCGGCCGCCGAGACCGTCTTGGCACCGTCTAGATGACCATTACTCTTCTTTTTTAATTTTTATTTTAACTTAAAAGTTAGAACTAAAATAAAAAAATAAAAAAATTTCCTAAATTACTAAAAAATGAAAGTTTAATTGAACTACTTCATAATTTATTCGTTCTATGTATTTTGCTCTTTTGTGTTTCATTTAGAAGTTGGACAATGTTGTATTATGATAATTTTTAACATTTTGTTGACTTTTATATTTTGTGATAGTTATTAATTATGTTTTAAATTTATAATTTATCTATAATGTATATTTTTATTAATATATGACTATATGTTTAGAAAAAAAATTAATATTAATAAAAAAAAAAAATAGAAAAGTTATTTTGAGATGTGAGTAAATATTGACAAATTTGGTTCAAAAGTTAGTTTTTTACAATGTTTTTTTTAAATAAAACATACATTTGTTTCATAATGTACATTTCTTTACAAAATGAGTACTTTGTAATTTTATATTTTACATGCAGAGACTGGCATCCGACTTTCTTTCAAATTACATTTTTCTGGCGGTTGGAAGAGTTGGATCTAGTACAGACCTGATCGTTCAGCGAGTTGAATTTGTTCATGATTCTGATAAGAGAAGCCATTTGATGGATCTCCTTCACGCACAGAGGGGAAATGGAATTGAAGGGAAGGTAAATTAATGTTCGAAATCATAAGTTTTTCCCTTTTTAATATCTTTCAAGGTAATTCTAGAACATTTTTTTATTGTATATTGTTTCTGATACTGGCAGCAAGCTCTTACATTAGTATTTGTGGAAACAAAGAAAGGAGCTGATTCTTTGGAAAATTGGTTATGTGTTAATGGTTTTCCTGCTACTACTATTCATGGGGATAGAACACAGCAGGTAATGAGAAATTATAGTTGATGCCATTTAGCTTATCATTTTCTCATGTTTTGTGCATATTTTCAAGTTCATTTTATCTTGTTTAATTTTTTTATTCCAGGAACGAGAATATGCATTAAGATCGTTTAAGAGTGGAACCACACCCATTTTAGTTGCCACAGATGTGGCAGCTCGTGGACTTGATATTCCACATGTTGCTCATGTAATCAACTTTGACCTCCCAAATGACATTGATGATTATGTTCACCGAATAGGTCGTACTGGACGAGCTGGCAAGACAGGATTGGCCACTGCATTCTTTAATGAGAACAATATATCGATGGCAAAAGCTCTAGCAGAACTGATGAAAGAAGCAAATCAGGAAGTACCTGATTGGTTGATTCGCTATGGGGGTCGAGTTTCATATGGAGGTAAAGGTAGGCGTGGTGGTGGACGTTTTGGTGGTCGTGATTTTAGGAAAGATTCTTCTTATAATAGGAGTGGAAACGATTATTATGGAGGTGGCAGCAGTGGTGGTTATGGAAATTATGGAAGTTATGGTGGAGGATACAATGCTGGGGTGAGCAGTGCTTGGGATTAATATCTCAAAAATAAATAAGCTTAAATATTATCCTACAGGGTGTATTTATACTTTTAAATCAAGTTTTCTAGGATTTCTAAGATGTTTCTCTATGGGAAGGAATGTGTTTGATGACATTTTTGACTTTTGAATACTTATGTAGTCCTCTTGGGATTACAGTGAGATGCTCCTGATAGTTGAGTTACTAATACTTGTATGATCCTCTTGGGATTATGAGAGATGTCTGGATAGTTGATTAAGGTAGTCATGGACAGCTGATATTTCAACATGATCCATCATCTTTTGGTTTTCTTTTTCATCTGTATGTTGTGCAAGTGTCATTTGCTTTTCAGAGGTGAAACCTGAATGTGTACGGTGTAGTGGATGACCTCTCAACAATTTGGATCAATTATATCTCTGCACATATGGACTCACGCCAAGTTTTGTATGAAGTTTGGCAAATTTTTTATTGGAATTTTTATACATTGAGGAATGGTCATCTACTTGGAGGATATTTGGTGTCATTGGTATTACTTCATGTGAGTGTAGAAGAATGGTGTAATACAATTTGTAGTGATTGCAAGTTTTGGATGGTTTGGATTATTCGTGTTTAGTGCATGATTTGTGGTAGTGATTGCCCCTCTAAAGTATGTTATGTATCAATTGGAAGTTTAATTTAGGAGATGTAGGTTTCAATTTTTATTTATTTAGAATGAAATGAAAAAAAAAAAAAAATTATGTCTCCCCCTTTTAAGTATGTTAGATAAAAGATTGTTTTCATATTGATTATGTTACTAGTGTTTTTTGATTTTGTGAAAAAATGAACAAAATAAGATTTTTGGTTATAAGTTATAACATAGAATAATAATTGATGAAAATGATTACAAAAGAAAGGTACGTAAATAGAGTAGTAATAATTTTATTTAGAGAGAAAATATTATTTTTTATATTAATTAATTGTGGATTATTTTTTATGATTATCATTGTAATTACTATTATATATTTATTTTTATTTCATTGTTTTTTTTTTATAATAGGAAAAAACCTAGGGAAAATATCAAATCATCCCCATTGCATTGAATTTGTTTTGAACTAACCACGTTGGGTTTATATGAAAGAAGAAAAACAAGATTTAATTGAAGTTAACCATAACCACTTTCGGTTAATACAAAAGAAGAAAAACAACATTTAACTCAACAAGTTAGGTTCAGAATTGAAAGTTGAGTTATTTACATAAACCAAAGCATTAGAAACCTATGAGTTGAATAAATATGACAAACAAGCTGGCTTTTCATGTTGAAGCTCAATAACAATTCAAACTTGAAGAATAATATTGTGCAATTGTGAAATTAATTAACTTAATTAGTTTGAGCCTCCTCCTCCACCTCAGGAAAGGAAAGGGCAATGATAGAGAAGAAGAAGATGTATATTAAAAACTCTGACACCATATATACCATCACCTCACCTCACCTCACCTCCTAGATATTATTTGATTTCAGACAGAAATACAACAACAATAAATGCTATTGTCACAAACACATGGGAGAAATTATTTAGTAAGAGATAGATAATATATATATATCTTCATTTACTAGTATATATATTATTTAGCTTCTTCTTTTTCTAGCTTTGATTGAAGCTGAAGAGCAATGGAGTCGGAGGAGAGTGATTTGATGAAACCAATTATAGTAGAGGAGGAGAAGAGTATGAGCAGAATGAGAGGTGATTTCCTTTGTAGATTGCCACAAAAACTGAAATCTGGGCTTGATTCCGAGGCAGCAGCTCTCTTCAATCTTGATCTTTCATCAGCAAATGGATTATTGGTTCAAGGTAATCATTTCTTCTGGATCTACCTTTTCATAAATAATAATTTCATTTGGTTTTAAATTTGAATATATATATATATATATATATATGATGTTAGACTATCAAGCTGCTTTATTCAATTCACTACAAGATTCTCATTCAGACTAAAAACTTATTTAGCCATCTTTGTCAGTTGTGGTGGTGTCTGACTGAGATGTATATCTAAAAATCACACCCCCTCTCACATTTCATACCATTCTTTAACAATAAATATGTAATGAGTAAAATTAGATGGATTGAATGCAAAAGCAACGATAATATGTAAATATTGTGAATTAAAATAGTTATTTTCATTTATAGAGTATGCAAAATTTTACAAAAAAGTATTAAAGGACAGTGAAAGCAGCATATTGTTTTTAAGTCTTCATTATAACCTAACACCACATGCCCACTAATATAATACTGATGAATTGACGACCTAACCAACCTAGGTTGGTCAAATGTTGTCTATAACATTAATTATGGAATATTATAATGATTTAAATGTCCGTATCATTTTGGCATGAGTTTATTTGATCATACCAGCTGTTTTTTACCAATAAATTAAGAGAGATATCAAAATTAATTAGTTGTAAATTTCAGGGATGCGTTATAACCTATGATGATTTTATATGAAATATGGTTACCAATTAATTTAGTTGCTGGTATTCTGTTTCTTGGTAAATATTTTACCTGCATATTTTGTGAGATAGATGCTGCCATGTGATGTGTTGTTATGGTTTACGAAAATGGCAATCAATAAAATTGGAATTTACTTTTTATTAGTTATTTGGTCTTATATAATAAAACTATGAATATTTCTGTTATACTAATAAAAATTTGAAAACAAGATAAAATATTAAATGAGAAATGAGTTAGTTAAATGAGAGGAAGAAGTCGGGTGGATCCCGAATGTTTAATAAAAATGCATGGAACCCGGTCAAAGATGATACAGGTGTTGGAATTTGGTCTCCAATTGCCGCCACACAAACCAATATTTGATTTTGCCAGCCTAACCCTATCTTTTCTTTTCCTTTTTCGATTAAAATTAAATGTTTCTTTTATAAGGGTAAATCTTTCATATATTAGAGAGAGAGAGATTCATTTGGTGTTTTGAGAGAGAGAGAATGGATGAGAGAAGTCCATTGTTGATAGATGATGAAAAATCAAAGGCCAGAATCAATTTTCTGAAATGTGATTTCTTGTCAAAGTTGCCTGACAAATTAAAGATAGAGATTGATCCGGAGGCACCTTTTCATCTTGACGTTTCTAAAACTAGTTGTTTAAATCAAGGTAAACAAGTAACAATCTGTGTTTATTTATGCTCTGTATGTTGAGAAGTTGATTTGTTTGTTTGTTTAGGAGAGAGAGAATATTATGAAAGGCAATTGGCAACCTTAAAGTCGTTTGAGGAGGTGGATAATCTGGACACGCCCAATGTGATGATTGATGAAGAGCTGCAAGTTGAACAACAAAATCAGCATGAAAGAGCAATCAACATTTCTAATTGGGCTAACATATTCCTCCTTGCATTCAAGGTATTATTATTAGTTATACTAATTTAACAAGTAGTAGTATATATTTTTGTTGTTGATGTTGTTAAATAATGATGATGATTAGATATATGCTACAATAAAAAGTGGATCTTTAGCAATAGCAGCGTCTACACTGGACTCGTTACTGGACCTGATGGCTGGTGGGATATTATGGTTCACCCACATGTCCATGAAAACCATCAACATTTACAAATATCCCATCGGCAAATTAAGAATGCAACCTGTCGGAATCATCATCTTTGCTGCTGTTATGGCTACTCTAGGTATTTCTGAAATATTCATTTCATTTCTCTCCTAAAACAAATAATTCTGTTGACAGAGTGTTTGTTTGTACAGGTTTTCAAGTGCTGATACAAGCTGTGGAACAACTGATTAAAGCACAACCTTCAGACAAGATGACTTCAAACCAATTGTTGTATTTGTATGTCATAATGCTGAGTGCAACCGGCCTCAAATTCCTTCTTTGGGTTTACTGCCGAAGCTCTGGAAACAAGATTGTTCGAGCCTACGCAAAGGTCTTCTTTGACTTTTTGCATGCATTTTCTCTTCTTAATTACTAGCAGCTGTGCATGTGCAAGTACCTGAGCTACATACATATATGAATGAATGTGCAGGATCATTATTTTGATGTGGTAACCAATGTTGTTGGATTGGTGGCTGCTGTCCTTGGGGACAGGTTTTACTGGTGGATAGACCCCGCCGGTGCTATACTTCTAGCCATCTACACCATTACTAATTGGTCTGCAACCGTGCTAGAGAATGCAGGTTTGTTGATCCATGTTTATAACTACTTATACGCATGCATTTACTAACAACATCATCTTATTAAGACAAGACAAGACAAGATAAAATAAAATTGCCTCTTCTGTTTTGTGTATAATAGTTTCATTGGTTGGACAATCGGCTCCTCCTGAAGTACTACAGAAGCTTACTTATCTGGTCCTCAGGCACGATTCTAAAATCAAGCGTGTTGATACAGTTCGTGCTTACACTTTTGGGGTACTTTACTTTGTTGAGGTAACAACATTACGTATGTGTGAGGCCCCCCTCCCTACTTTATTATTCAAATTTTGCAATAGCTCCTCCTCCTCCTCCTCCTCCTCCTAACTGATGAAGTTACGTTGCTAGGTTGACATAGAGCTTCCTGAAGAATTGCCGTTAATAGAAGCGCATGCAATTGGAGAATCACTCCAAATCAAGATTGAACAACTTCCCGAAGTAGAAAGGGCCTTCGTCCATCTTGATTACGAGTGTGATCACAAACCCGAGCATACCATCCTCAGCAAACTCCCTGACACTCATGACCCTTAACTAGTAATATCACACGCACGTTAAATTTGAGATTTATATATGTTAATCAAGTGTATGCACATATATAATATACAGAGAGCATGAGAAAGCAAGCTGTGCTAGCTGTAAGAATGGATTTTTTTAGCACGGATCCTCTCCATTTCGAGAGAGAAAGACACAAAATTAAAATAATGGATAAAGGAACTCATGATAATGACCCCACTCCATGTATTGTATGTCTATCTCTCTAGTCTCTCCTAACTTTAGGAGAAATTTACACAAAGAAATGGAGAGGATCCGATCCGGACTCGCATCGCATTAGAGTTATATACTTTAGCTAGCTCTTTGTTTGCTTAATTATTATATATAACTTTCATGCATCATCTAATCTTTCATGAGGTTGTAGAAAAGTATTGGTAGTATACTCTAAATTGCAGCTTCTAAACCCGCCTGGGATTGTATGAGCAACAATGAACATCCATTGCTGCCCAATTAAGCACAAGGACATTGAAGAATGCTAAACAGTAATTTCTAGCACTGAAGCAATATTACAAAAGGTTTTTAGTCCCATAATAATAATATTTTTGGTGCAACAAATTATAAAGGTTTCAACCCATTTTTTAATCAAGAAGTTCATATTTGTATTTTTATCAGATGTGTTTAATGCAAACACCACAGAAAAATAATTAAGGAATTTGTTAATGCACAAGAAAATTATACTATTGTGTTAGATTGATTGTCTGAGAAGAAAGATCAACTCCTCCAATCATTTTATTCTTTTCCCAGCGCTATGCAGGTAAAACAACCAAGTCCATTCCATAGTCTATTACTTCAAATAAATATTAAATAATAGTAGGAAGACTTGCTGAAAAGAAAAGTGAATAAATGAAGCAATACAAAATAGGCCCAGGTTATTGGCACTCGCCATATTGTTAAATACACTATCCTATTTCTTTTATTTTGCAACAATTAATGTAAAAAGACATAAAAGTCCTTGTAAATTTTTCCTCCATTTCTATTTAGTAAATACACTGCCCTATTGAAAGAATCGGATTTAGTGCAAATATTTGACAACTTTGATAGAAAAAATACTAGAATTTTCATTTTGATCCAACTATCAAAAACATATGTTGTACAAGTTTTGTTGAAAACATATGATTCAAATATGTTTAGTATGAATCAAAGTTTAGAAGATGCATATGTAAGTTTTTAAAAATCTAGTTTTTTACTGTTGTTTAATCTTGAATAATTTGCATATATGTTGTTGTTGTGATATATTTTATAAGTATTATTATTATATGTGTATATAAAATTGATTATAGACATATCGATAATATTTTCGTGTTGAGAAAATTGAATTTTCGAAAAATGGCGACGCTGTTGTTCATCTCTGGTGTGCTGAAATTTTGTCAAAATTTCGGAAATTTTTTCCGAAATATTACATTTTTTTCGAAAAATTTTGTCGAACAAAATGAAATTTTTCATTAAAATTTGTAGTAATTTCGGCAATTTTTTTCGAAATCATCTGTTTTGTTCATATATATTTTTTGAACATTATATATTGTTTTCCTTTTTCATTTTATGATTTTAATATGTATTTTGCTTGTTTAGGACTTATCTAAGGATGTTGAAGATGATAACTTTGAGCATGGAGAAGAGAATACAATTACGTGTTATCCACAATCAACCAATGATGGGAAGGACGAAGAAAATAAATCAAATATTGGAGGAATTGGTGAAGAAATTGTCATGGATTACATTGATTTATTCACAACTATGGAGGTTTTCCCATCTCGTGATGCACTAGTGGAATGGGTGCGCGGTATAGCTATAAACAATCACATTGTTATTGTTGTGAAACACTCATTTGCCGGAGGGAAAAAAAGAGCGTATGTAGTCTTGCAGTGTGAGCGCGAAGAAGTATATCGTAAGTTTATGGCTAAGAATGTTGCTCCCATGGAGAATAAGAAAAAAGTAAAAAGGGCTGACGAAGAAGAAGATTATCAATGTGTAGGTGAAGAGGACCTGAGTAGTGAGAGACGGACTACCGGCACTAAAAAATGTGTATGAACGAAACGGACGAAGAGTTGAATCATCATCTTTGTCAGCCATCTCCCAATTCATCAGTTTCCCGACATGGCTATGACACTTCAAAACACCTCTCTCACGTCCTTGATATATGAATTTTGCCACGCGCTTTTGAAAGCCATTTAGGAGAGGAGGAGAGACTATTTTGCAACTTTCGTCTTCTTCGATTTGATCTACTGTTGTTTCTTTCTACCCCTCTTCGTCTTGGTCTTCATCTCCATCATCTTCTGAGCCCTCTGTCTCTCCATCATTATCCTCATCATAAAAAAAAAGCTATATTATCTTCCACCACTCTGTCCATCTCTTTCTCCGAATCCTCTCCCCCCTTCCCCTAACTCCTCTTCCCTGCCTTCCTCCAATTCTTCTACAGATTGTTGTTCGGGATGTTGTTGTGCACCAATCTTCTTTTACTGTTAGTGTTCTTTTTGCTCATCACTTTGACTTTTCTCTTTCTATTAGATGCGGTGGGACGGAGCCTATCATCTTTATCTTTCACTGAAACATTCATCACATATGTAAATTTAATGAAATACATCTGAAGTCTAATGAAAAATAGTAATAAATAATATTTCATACACAATTTAGTCATACAATACACATCTAGGTAAAAATGTATCACATAATACATATAATTGGGAAAAATGAAAGGTTTGAAAAATCACTAGATAAAACTTGTAAATTTCGAAAAAAGAAGCTGAAAACTGAATAAAATTTCGAAAAAAAAGTTTGAAAATTATCTAAGATTTCGAAAAAAAACCTGAAAACTGAAACAAAGTTCGAAAAAAAATTTCGAAATATTGAACATATTTCGGAAATTTTTTCCAAAATTTTGGACATTGTTCGGAAATTTTTTCCGTAATCTTTCAATAATTTCGAAGTTTTTATTCGAAAACATTTCAGAAAACCAGGTCCGAAAATCAGATTCGTTCAAATTCAATATCAACATCAAATCATTTTTTGCCTAATTTTTTACAACATCCAAACACCATTTGTCTAATCGAAACCACATTTACTTAATTCTAATCTATATTTGTCTAACATTCAAAAGATTAAACCCTAACATTCAAAAGACATAAGTTGAATGACTTACCTAAATCCATTGCATCTGCGCTGAGGATGCTCCAACGTGACGCGACGGCTCCGGCGTGGACGCGGCGGTTCCGGCGTTGGCGACGGCT
>JAPKLY010000462.1:244260-256358 GCA_026898435.1 Prunella vulgaris
GCGACGGCTCCGGCGTGGACGCGGCGGTTCCGGCGTTGGCGACGGCTCCGGTGTTGACGACGGCCCGACGGCGGTGAGAAAGTTAAGAAAGAGACGGCTGTGTTTAGGGTAGTGTATTTTACAAATCTTTTCTAATTTTTTACAAAGGAGAATGAAAGTAATAGGGGTAGTTTCATAAATTATTGGGTAGTGTATTTCTCATTTGGGTAGTGAAATAATCAGGGTAGTGTATGTAACCATAAGGCTAGTGCTAATAACCGTGGCCTACAAAATAAATAATTAGTGGCATACAAAACAATGGGCACTTGTCAAGTTGGGGTGTGTGAGGAATAAGAATTAAAGTTGATTACATCGTGAGAAAGGCCCAGGTTATATACACGCACCTGTGTTAAAAATACACACACCGTAATATAATATTAACATTTAAAATGACAAAAAATACATTTTATGATGTAACGAATGCACCAACTATTTTGATTCTCGGCCACTTCATCCTCAACCCTTTTTCTATTCCACCAACAAAATCGACCAGTATAGAGATGAAATTAGAGAAGTCACAATCACAAATTGCTTTCAAGATGGCATATTCATGACCTCTCAACCGCCTTGCAGAAGCCATGGAAGCACAGCAAAATTGCAAGAGAGCGGAGTAGCTAACAACCGCAAATTAAAGCTCCACTCAATAGTCATCGAAGATGTCGCCCCTGTTGCAATTTGCAGCCCATCACCGGAAATCAATTAAAGCCGACCACCATCACCGACAAAGCCCACAAAACTTCACCGCCAACAGCCGCTTGAAGAAGAAGCTGAGCGCCGGAGTCCATGGCTAATCCGCCGGAAATCGAAGCTCCATTACAGCTGTCGCTCCGCCAGAATTCGCAAGCAACCTAGCCCCTGTTCGTTGCGGGAAACCAATTGAATAGCCGTGGAAGTACAACCCAGCCCCACTGCCGCTTGAGTCACCATCTTCATTCACGTCGTCATTGTTATTGTCGAAGCTCCTCCTTCCAAAATTTAAGACAACAGCCGCCACTGTTCGTCTCCGTGGAAGCGACAAAATGATGGAAATTGCTCTGGTTTCACAACTGCGTCTAATCTTCCACACCAGTAACAGCCACGATCTAGGATCTGGTTTCAATTTTTTCAAATTTGAGGATAGATTTCAATTTTTCACAGTTTGTGTTCTAAATTTGGGGGTGCATAGTGATGAGAGTTAGTTATAGAATTTTATGGTGCGTGCAAATGATGTGTACTCATTTTGTGTGTGTACTTCAAACACTCGTGGGTGCACATAACCTGGGGCCGTGAAAAATAGACAGCCATGCCATGAATAGAGTCACAATCCCAAGTGTTTTTATTTGGCCCGAAATCAAAGCAACCCAGTAGGCCCATTTACACCATTAATCCGAATCCAATGTTCACTTCCACTCCCACGCAGCAGCTCCACCCACCTATTGATACTCGACGACGACGGCGGCGGCGTATTAGCGGGTCTGTATTCTCTCTCTCGTTGCTTTTTTCATCTACTTCTTCATCCCTTGTTTATTTGCTTCTTTCATTTTATTATATAATATAATTGGCACCACATTTTCTGCTTCACTGTGATTACTTTTTTTTATTTTTTTTTATTCTTCAATACCAAAAATTAACAAAGGCCCATCCTAATTGCTGCTATTCCCTAATCGTCCAATTGACTTGACATTTTTGGTTTATAATTCTCAAGAGGAGTCCTGTAAGCATTCGGATTAGTTTTCAAAATAAGTATTACCCTGTTTAAATGCTGATTATAGTATTACTTGTGTGATTTTTGTTAACTTGGGACTTGTTTGGGCCACTCCTAGTTCCGTAAAATTCTCATTGTGTACCTTTTGTGATCTTCCCCTGCAAGAATTCTAAGCTTCATTCTACAATTATTTACAGAACACAAACATTCCTCCTTTCATCTACAATTAGCTAGCTATGTTAATCAACCAATGAATGTCACGGGGAAGCATGTGATGGTTGTTTACTTTTTGTTTGCTATCTGAAAAAATCCTCAACATCTTGAGTTGCTGCAGTGCTTAGCATACATACACTTCCCTGATGCCTATTTTGCTTTTTTTATTTTTAAATTAAATGACAGGATGGATGGATAGTTGAATGGTTGAGCAAAACCCATTTTTGCTGATACAAGCTTAAGTTTCTTCACTTTCCATCACTATTCACCACATGGTTCAAGGTGAACTATTCTCAAAGACAGAGTGAAACTCCAAATAGCTGACCTGTGCATAGTATGAGTTTTCCCATGAATATTTTGCATTCATCTTCATCGTCCATTCTACTTAAACCTCTGTCCCTCCCATCACCACCTTGTTTGCAATCACCAACCTTTCATAGTCTTGGTTATTATACTAAGATTCATGTGCACAATTCTTGCCCTATTATATACTCGCTCACTTCACCCAAGCCCTCATGTTCATTTAGATTTTCAATCGGTGCTACAAATCAGGAGACAGCTGAGGTAGTTGAATTTGAAGATTTTGTTGAAAAGGATTGGTCGTTTCTTTATGCGGATGACACAAATACTGATGCAGAGCATTTGCAGAAGATTGATAGAATCATTTCTTCAGGAAACATCAAAGAAACCTCCAATGTGCTGGTTTCGTTGAGTTCTGAAGCATTTGTGGAAAAAGTCGTGCTGTCATCCCCTTGTGAACAATTGCTTGTTGTTCATGATTCTCTTTTTACATTGGCATGCATTAAAGAAAAGTATGATAATGTCAAATGTTGGCAAGGTGAACTTATAAATGTTCCTGAGAAGTGGAAAGCTTTTGATGTTGTGTTCCTCTACTTCCTCCCAGCTTTGCCCTTTGAACTTGGGCAGATTCTTGCAGCTCTTGCTAAGCGCTGTGTTCCAGGTAATATTGCATCCGACTCTATTTTTTTTATGGATATTTACCTATGATTATTCATCTCTCTTGTTTTTTGAATAACTATGTTAGATGCGATTCTTTGTCGTGGTCCAAACTAATTATCATGCTCTAGTTCAAATATAGTATTTTCTTGAAAAACATTTTTGATTTCATTCTGTATATAGGAGCAAGAGTAGTAATGAGTCACCCACAAGGCAAGCAAGTGGTTGAAGAGCAGCAAAAGCAATATCCTGATGTGGTGGTTTCGAGTTTGCCAGAGAGAACAACTTTAGACAGCAGTGCAGCTGAGCATTCATTTCAAGTGGTGGAATTTGTGGACGAACCTGGATTCTACCTTGCTGTTCTCAGATTCAAAGAGGAGTCGGAAAAGTAGGTCGTCTATTACCTGGCTGGCGTGTATCCACTCCGTTCTACCCACTTATGGATTGTTAAATGTACCGAGTGTGTTTATTTAAAGAGACAGATACTTCTTCCGTAGTAATATACATCATCTCTTTTCCCCAGAATATTCATATCCCAGACTTGCATGTGCATAATGCATAGATTAATTATGCAAATAAATCCATGTGTTAAAATGAGACCACTCCTGTAGAGACAGGAAATGAGCTTTGAGAATATTTTGCCCGCTCTTCAACTATTTTCCCCTTAAAACTACTCATTCCAATTTTAAAATGTTCTTTTCCCAACTTCATCTTTAATAACTTTTGCATAGGCTTTATATTATGATCCTAAATGATTCATTAGTAATAGTGTGTGTAAGAAACTAAAGTCAACAAATAAGTTCCCATTATATCTCAACCGATAATATATTTTTTTCTCATTATTCTATAATTAAAGTTAAACCACTGTGAAATTGAGGTCAAAACTCAGAAAATTGGAATCGTGTTATCTAGTGCAACATCATCATTTCTATACAGTGTTATCTGTCACTCAAGACCACAGTAGTTAATTGAAGACAGACATTTATTTTGAAAGTGAAATTATAGGAAATATCTACAAAATAGAGATTTATCTCGGTTTACATAGCATGGAATTTATTCTTTTAACGAGCAAATGTAAAAGAAAACGTAAGAAAGCACAAAGCCACGTATCATGCCACAAGAGTGCAAAGAAAGTTTTTCTTATACAATTCATATATATGTAATGAAAATCCTCATTATACCTCTCTCTCTGCATAAGAAAAAAGAAGAAAGGAAACAACAACAATCAGGGTAAAAGAACAATCACCAAACACACTAAAAAAAACTGTGAATTTTCTGAGACAGTTTATTGTGCGAGAAATTACAGACTCTCAAAGCTTGCATCACTCAACCACTCGAAAGCTTGCATGATTCGATAGGTAATAGGGAATAAAAACTCAAATCGGCCCCATTGCTCATGTAATTTTCTCAGAAGATAGAAAACTGTATTCCATTAGTTGTGGCAAACAAGTTGTATTCCTCGACTGAATCTTTCTCGTTGCAGGAGTGGTCACCATCGGGAGGAATAGCAGGTGAGTTGGGAGAAGTATCACCCGGAGCACACTCTTTCAAAGTAACTTCATCAGCTTTGAATCCTGTTGAATAAGCTACAGGGCCACCAAAATGGAAAAGAGAGAAACCGTTATTTTCCATTTCCATTTTATCATGCTTCCCATTTTGCGCAGCATCTACCATTGTCCCTGCTTCTGTAGGTTGTTGATCATGTGAACTCACCCTCTGCGCCGTATGGGCAACCTTGGGAAGCTCCTTTGCATTAACCCCATTAAACTGAGAAACGGGCTGGAAAACAGGCACACGAGCATGATTCAGTAATGGGGGGACCACATGCTGTATGGTCCCACACTGCATCAACCGTGCATTTCCGTTGAAACCATATCCATAAGTGTTGGCAAATAAATAGTGGTTAGAGTGGGGATAGGAAATCAGCCCCCCATTTGTAGGACCAGCTGGCCAAGAAACTGGATTCTGATGGTAATAACTCATCGTAGGAGCCTGAAAGATAGGGTAGTTTATACTTTGATTATGCACTTGAGGAATAACACACTGAGGTTGAGGACCTATACTAAGATTTGCTCTCCCACTCTCATAATACGGAGCTGCTTCCTTGACACAGTTATCCACTGGTTTCATTCCTGCAGAGGCGGGTCCCTGGCTTGTAGCATCCACCCCCGATGTAAACTGATCCTCCGCAACTCTGTGAGATGCAGCAATCTCATTCCTAAGGCAGTGTGATGTTTCTCTACCCTCTGAGTTTTGGCTGGACTCTTCCGAATCTGATGTGGATGTTGATTCGAGGTTCTGAGGATTTGAGTATATGTTGCTGTCGCCTTCACTGAGGCAGGAGGGACTCTTACCATCCTCTGCTACCACTTCCTTTGAGTAATCTTGGGGCTCAACTGTTGTACGAAAATTGTTGTCTCTGTCACTGCAATTCTCAGCTACAGACCTTGTTAAATCAGTCGTATCATTATCCTCCGGGTTGGTTTGAATTGAAATACTTCTCACTTCATCAGAACTGGTGGAACAACATTCAGGGAGTTGATCAGATTCAGAAGCTTCAACTTTGGTTGTGGATCTCAAGGTAACATCAGAATCCGAGTTGCTTCGAATGTACTTCTTTTGAGAATCCAATGGTTCCCAAACTTTCTTAGTATTCAGAGGATTAGCAGTAATAATCTTGCTTTTAGGTCGTCCATTAATATCACGTGTCAACTGCACTTGAGCATACTTTTTGCCACGATAGTATGGCTTTGAAGTATCAGAAGGAGATTCCAACTTATTAACATATTTAGGATCTCTCACTACTCTTACCATATGTGAATCCGGCCTTGCTCGAAACTCGTGATGATGATCACAGTTGCAAGAATGGGGTGGATATTTATCTCCTATTCTACTATTGCCACACTGGAATTTTTCAGTTGACTTGCTGCCATTTCTGACATTAGACCTAGCAACATTAGTTCTTAAATGCTTATTAAAGCCAGTAAAGCTCCTTGTTGGTTCAAAACCATCAGCATGATATCTGGATTCATATTTGCTAACGATAACCCCATTCTCTGATAATGCTGAATCCTTTCGCCTATCAGACCATTTTGAGTTCAAATCCCTTTCTGAATCTTGACTGAACTTCAGCTTCCTGCGAGAATACTTGAAGTGGTCGTACGGCAAAGAGGGGTTCCAATCTCTCATGTTAATAAATTCCCCATCCAGCATATCTTCAGAGGGATTCTCCACATTCGAATAAGTATACTCTGTAGAAAGTTGGTCATCCTGAATATCAGGGGACAATGGACTTGAAGGAGTGTCTTCACCTCTTTCACTTAGCGACTCCCTGCTGCTGGCATTATTAGCCTCTTCATCAATGGGTTGTGTTGGTGTCTCCTCCAGAGCATTAGTAACCACAGGATCTAAATTTGATCTAGCGCCTTTCTTTTCACGGTTTTCTTTCTCTCTTAATCGTTCCTTCCTCCGCAGCTTTTTTTCCCTTTCTTTTGTCCTTCTGCGTTCCTTGCGCTCTTCTTCTTCACGCTTTTCCTTTTCTTCTTCTTCAAGTAGTTTCATCTGTAAAATAAAAATTGAACTAAAAATCAGGTGTGTATCCTATAAATTAGTCAGAACCTAAGAAGGCCAACGGCTGAACCATAACTACACCAATATCATAGGTTAAAACACCTGTTTCTCTAAAGTGATGATTTCCTTGCACGCAACATGGACACGTTCTTCCAGCAACTTCAAAGCCAGACACACAAAGATACTGTGTGCATTTTGGCGTGCTGTTCCTTCTCTAAAAGCTTTCTCAATCTGCAGAAATTTCCCACCGAATTAGTAATTGGCCTACTGCAGCCAAATCCAAGAACTGACTAACACATCAACAAGCAGGGATTCAAACAAACATGTCAATCATTGATTTGGTAATACTCATTCTTGAGCAGGTATTAAGTATCATTTAAATTTTTTTAAGTGAGTGTTTCTACTAGCGGTTCAAAGCAATTCATGTATAATATACTTGTCATATAAAGTCCTAATCAGTAGTCCATGTGCATAGCAGACTACACTATAACTGTATAATTCAATGGCCAACACAAGCAAGCAAGGTGCACAAATATAATATTCTCACAAAATTTTTAACTAATAATGGAAAGATAAAGAGAGAAATAGTAAGCTGACATACCTGTTCCTTAAAGATGACAGTTGCAGCATCTAGGAGAAATTCTCGAGCAAGCTCAGGACTCTTCGCATGTTTCTGGGGACGAGAGCATTCACCATCAAGCTCATTTCCGTCCTTGTCCATGGAATCATCATCCTGAAACAAAGTGGAATTAGTATAAAAATACAAAGATAAGTAAGTAAATGATAAATAATAGATAATAAACAAAGGACTGAAGGGAAGGAACTAGATATTCCAAATGAAACAAATTCCTCTTCACATAAGTGACATAAAATCACTTGTTGACTACCTCTTCTTCCTCAGCCTCTTCTGCATGTTCAAAGAACCTTGTGATACTCTCCCCACTAGTAATAGTTACAAATCCATCGCCAACTACAAGCCTGCCATGAACACATTGTTGGCCTCGCAGAGCATGTGCTTTCACACACAGTTCATTGCAGCGTCCATCTAATCTCCAAGCCCGAAGAGTAATATAGCAAGCATTCAGGCCACTTAAATCTAGACCATTCACTTTAACACTTCCACTCATGCCAACATCTTCAAACTCAAATATATCAGATTTTCCTTCGCCAGTTCCGATAGCCCATTCAAAGTGATGATATATTCCAGATGCATCTGAAAATGTTTGATTCCAATCAGCCTGAACTGTATCACGAGAAACCTGACAATTAACACAAAAAATGCATCATGGTTCCAGACAAATCAAAAGAACTTTTTAGTGAACTGAGAAGGCATGAGAACCCAATAGCAACATAATTCAAAATAACAGACCTCATACTGGAAGGCTGTGTCTGCCACACAAAACCAAACGGTGCACCGAGTTCCCCTTTTCAGGCGCTTCAGTTCCTTCAGCTCCTTAAACTCACGTATGACATTTCTTCTACAGTCTCTGCAAAACCTTTTGCTGTCAAACCTGCAAACAAAAGATGCATATGTATCAAGCCATTCAGAAATGAAGGGTAAGCCAAGGTTCATCCTAATATGAAGAAATAAAAATGAATATATCGCATATTAACCATGTCGAGTTTTAACTTTATAAACTCCTGCCCAGTTTTAACTTTATAGACTCCTGTCCAGTGAACAGAATCAACATTCAACAAAATTAACTCCTTAGCTTGCTATTCCTTATTTTGGACCAGTAACTCATTCCTTTAAATGAGTTTCCTTTGAGTGGTAGTCCATCCTTTTATACAATAAGTTGAATTATTTACGAAAAAAATACAACCTCAAACAAGGAGTACCTGATAGTCATACAAAAAACATAGCCCACCCCACCCCCCAAACCTAGTGCAGCATACCCAAAGATATCACAAAATAAACTCATAGAAACTCAGGCCAACCATGAGCCAATTTCATTTGCATAACTATAGCAGACAAGTGAAATTTTGATTTGCCAATTTTAAAGCGGATATAACTATTAAGTTCAAAATAAAACCAGTTGACATGGTTTTACTTGGTTGAAACAGTAAAAGATAAATAACAATAAAGACAGAGAACAGGATGGCACACCTATACATGAGCCTCTCAATGAAATCCTCTTCTTTCATCCTTAAAAGAGATTGACGAGTTTCCTCTCCAAGTGCTGACCAGAAGTCCACCAAAGTCTCCACAGACAATCTGGCAGTATGAAGAGCGCATGTTTCCCTAGTTCCATGGCCTCTACCATATCCTACAATACCTTGGCTTATCCATCCCCGTCCACCTCCCCCACATGCATCAGGGTACAACAGTTCTCGTTCCCTTTCCCTTGCACGTGCACTGTCAAACACCTGATTCAAACAAAGTGTGTAAACTAAACGGTGGCTCCTCGAGAAAACAGAAGTCATATAATAAGTATCATTGAGGAGATTTTTACATTTTGAAGCCCCTTTAAAGACTTCGAATAAAGATAACAGTCCAAAAGTGTGAGTGTTCCATCCCTGGCAGCGGTCAATCCACCCCATGGATGGACAGATGGATCTTGAGTATCATCTTGGCACCCATTGGCCATACACAACTCTCCATCATTTTGACTATCTGTGGATCTGACGTTGTAAGGGCCTCCAGATGAATCCTGCTGCAGAGACTTTCCATACATAACAATCTGCAAAAAACCTTCAAGTAACAAACCATTGCACCTAGAACAATACATGTTCTTACGAGCATGCTCAAATAGTGTCTGCTTATCTATCCTAAGAAGACTCTGTCGAGCTTGTGGTGTCAGCTCAAACCAAAACTGCAACAACACCAAAAATAGCATTCAGGAAGAGTTCCAGTTAACTTGGTTCGCAGTACAAATAACTTTGGCTAAAATCAGTCACTATCTTAATGAAAAAACAGCTTTAATACACAAAAAGAATCAGATGACACATGGAATGGGTATTGAAAGAAAGGCAATATAAGCTTGTTTTATGATAAAAATTTTGCTTGCATAAATAATGCAACGTGTCGTAAAATCCATATAGCATTACCGGATAAACTATTCAATCCAAAAGATTAAGTGAAAAACTACTTTAGAAAACATTCTAATGTGCATGTTGGCACAGTAAACATGAGTAGTTACTACATCGATTTTGCTTCCATAAGCAAATGCATACTATTCACATTCCAAATTCAAATTACCATATAAGTAATACCACTGTTATAAATAGGCATTGATTTTCCAAAAATAACAAAACAACACAACATCAATTTTACAGAGTATGACTTGAACTCATTTGGATCTGCAGAAATGTTACAAAATCACTTCCAGTGAGATTACAATCTTATAAGCTCAGCTTCATAACAGATAACCACAAGAGATCCAAATTAGACTAAGCATCGAATTAAACAAGAACAAACAACTCTTAATTTGTGGTGGAAGGCCATTTTAACCAAACTAAAAATGCATTTGCACATCTATATACCTTCTGCAGCTGATTGTAGCTCAAATCACCTCTATGCTGGGACCAGAACCCATTGCTAGCAATGGATGTAACATTCAAAGAACGGAACGGCGGCGCTCCATTCCCCGTAGATGGATTCTGGTGACTAGCATTAGTATCATAATTATCCGAACTGGTATTAATATTAATTCTCTGCGCTATCCCTGGCATTTTCCCCTTAGTTTCAAATTCTCCTAAATTCAATCCTCATCTCCATAAACAAAAATCTCGAGTCCAATCTCCGCCGTCCGATGCACACATAATCAATTACCGATAAAAAAAAATCTGTAGAACGCAATTCATAGATCGGGAAACAGAAGAATTCCAGATCAATAAAACATATGACCGAAACGATAAATCAACACAAATCCAAAAATAATAATTCAATCCGTGAGCGAAGCGTGTTCTGATTCACAGGATGAAATGAGATTGAGAATCTGCGGATGAATTTTAATTGGTGTAGATCGAGAATTTAGAGAGGAGGCGTGGGGGAGATGGGGGTTTTCGGTGATGAGATTTGGCACTGTGTGTGTATTGTGTATATATAGAGAGAGAAGTAATGAGGAGGCATTATAGACAGAAAATTCACCCACGAAAAGAAAACATAACAGCGGGGGCTATGCTAAAAATTGGTAATTAAGTAAAATTTGCTGTGCTACTTTTACTATTTACCCTACTCCACACTCGATTCATCCATCCCCCCACGCCCACACACATTAATTTTCCGGATTTTTTTTTCTTTTAAATGTTTGACCGATAATTACAAATATTAAACTACAATTATGTTTATTAATTTACTCTGATTTTACAAATTCTGTAATGAAAAATACATGAAGCAGATGCAGTATCTCATATAGTAAATATTTTTTAAAACCTAGTGAAAAATTAAAACCATCAAATTTCTTGTCAAACTTTGAGACAACTGGCTTAAGGTATTAAATGTTAATCTCTCAATTTTCATATTTATTTAAGGGTGACAATGAGTTTTAAGGAATTAAATATTTAAAATATAATAGGAAGGAGAAAAAATAATGAGAGATAAAGTGAGATTATAATTTAATCAAAAAAGAGCGTCTTATAACATTAGACTAATATAAATATATTATTTATTAATAAAAAGTTATCATTTTTAAAAGTGATAAATTTTTAAGAAAAACTTATTATTATTTTTAACAAAAATATTATCACTTTTTAAAAGTAATATTTTTTTATTAATGAATAATTGATCTCATGTTATAAGACAGTCTCACACAAAACTTACTCGAAAGAAAATGAATAACTTTGATTGAACAACCATTTTGGCAAAATGGGTAATTTAATACTCCTTCCGTCCCAATTTTTTTTTCTTTTTCAATTTTGAGACGTCCCAACTCTTTTTTTCTATCTTAAAAAATAAATAATTTACACTCACAAAAGTTAAATTTTTTTTTTATATTTTATTAATTAACTTCACACTCACATACTCTACTTTTTTTTTTAATTCGTGTGCTCAGGTCTTTTGGAAAAAAGACCCGAGACGGAGGGAGTATATGACAGATAAAGTATTTTATAGAGCTCGGGTATATTATTTATATTTTCTGAATCGATCTTAGGGGTGAATTGGATTATGATTTTAAAAGATTTTTCTAGCTGAAAAAAGTAATGCAGATTTTAAAGATTTTGCAAAATTTTGATGATTTTTAAGATTTTGCAGGATTTTGTAAGACTTTTAAAATCATGATTTTAATGGATTCTGTAGGACTTTGTAGACTTTGCAGAATTTCATGGATTTGTGATATACGATGAGATTTCAAGATTTTTTTTCATATCTTCGAATTTAAAAAAGGTCAAAGACAAAAAAAATTGTAATATCATGTTTTCCTAAATAACATTCTACACATATCCATAGCTATAATAGCTCTCCAAGTATTAGCGTCTTAACTCTTAATTAATGTATAATTTTATTATAATTATTATTATCATATATTAATTTCTACTTATCATATATATATTTTATGATATGCTCGTACATATATGTGTATGTTAAAAAGTACCGAAATTGAATAATCAAAGCAACAAAAAAGTAAAAGATAACAAAACTCAAATTCCACAAATATATATATATATATATATATATATATATATATATATATAT
>JAPKLY010000462.1:259777-277993 GCA_026898435.1 Prunella vulgaris
AATAATAATAATAATAATAATAATAATAATAATAATAATAATAATAAGAGTAGGTATTGCGTGAGTAATACTCACCATAATAATCTCGTGAACGACATATTTTATTTCACACAATAACACACATTTCGGTGTGTAGTGTTAATTTATATGCAGTGTAGTGTTAGTTCACATACAGTGTGGTGTTAGTTCATATACAATATGATTTTAGTTCATTCACTATGACATACTACGTGTAGTGTTAATTCATATATAGTGTGGTGTTAGTTTATATACATTGTCGTGTTAGTTTATATACAATATTTTATGTCATTTATCTCTAAAATAATTATATCTCAAAATACTTAGAATAAATTGTTGTTTATCATAAAATTTACTGTGTGTATCATTCACATAATACTTTGCCTAATAATAATAGCTAGTATAATTATAATTATTATTATTAGTATTAAGATGGTAGACCATTATAAATTTATGACCAATAATAATAATTACTATTTTAAGAATGAAAGCTGGTTAGATGATAGTCTAAATAGCATATGTACATATCTCTTAAATTCTCACTCAATTCCAGAAATATAAATGAATCAAATATTTTTAGTTCGATTCGAAATTTTATGATTCAAATTTCATTATAAATATTCTATTTAATTATTATTCAAATACAAATATAAAAGAAATTATGATATTTGATTCTCCTATTCTTTTACCATCTTGGATTAAATAGATATACTTATTACTTATAGATATATATATATATCATCACAAAGTTTAATGAAAGACACTACAGAAAGTATAAAATGTAGTCCGTAGTTAGGGCCTTAGGCCCAACAAATTTCGAAAGCTAAAAAGAGAACATCCTATCCCCGTCAGCTAATCAGATCCCACAAACACGAAACCCCTCTTTCCGATGGCTTCAGCCCTTTTCTCCGGTCTGAAATACTCTGATAGCCTCACCGTCATCGGAATCTCATTCTGCACAGCCATAGTATGTGAAGCCATCTCATGGCTACTCATCTACCGCACTGCATCCTACAAATCTCTTAAATCTACAATTGACAAAGCCTCCAAAAAGCTCGAGACTATGAAGACAACAGATGGGAACCCCACCTCCTCAAACATCCTTAAAAAATCATCCAAAACCAAAAAGATCGACCGCGTTGAGACCTCCTTGAAGGAATCCAGCCGCGACTTATCGTTTTTCAAATTCAAATCGGGCGGCGTTGTTGCCCTAGTTCTGTTCATGGTTTTCGGATTGCTCAACAGTTTGTTCGAGGGGAAGCCCGTAGCAAAAATTCCGTTCGTCCCGATAAAACTGGTTCAGAAGATGAGCCACAGAGGATTGTCAGGGGATGATATGACGGATTGTTCGATGGCCTTTTTGTATTTCCTGTGTTCGATCAGCATAAGGACTAACCTGCAGAAGTTTTTGGGATTTTCTCCGCCCCGTGGAGCTGCTGCCGCCGGATTGTTCCCTATGCCGGATCCTAAGTCCAGCTGAGGATTGGAATAAACGATATTTCTGGTTTTGGGTATTTTGTCTATTAATTGACTTTTTTCCTATTCTTTCTGTTCATTATAAGATCATCATAAATGACACTTGTTACCAGACTAATACTTCTACGCAGCTTTTTAATTCTTGGGATTTTGAATAAATTTATTTGTACTCTGAGACTAGCGCTTCTTTTATAATGACCAACACTTGATCTATGTGGAGATTGATTGCTTTTTTTTTTCCCTGTTGGTATGTTGTCTTGATTTCTAGATATTTGGGATCACTATTATTTATCATGGATATCTTGCAAGGAAGCTTGTTTCTTTCATTACTTTGGTTCACTTTAAAATGCTAGCCAGTTTTACTATGTGGTAGGACATTCTCGGAGTGATTCTTCCATGTCTTATAAACTAGAGTTTCCATAAAAGAAGCCTCAAACCTTTTGCCACATTTGGACAGAAGGTTTTGCCAATCTGGATGATGGATTTGAAGTCCATTACCATCCAGCATTGTGGTTAATTGGTTAGTTTGAATAATTTCTTGGAATATGTTCTATTTAACATGGAGTCGTGTAGTCATTCATTGTCAATGTAGTGAAGGTGAATGAATTGGAGGAGTGTTTCCATCTTGGTGTGTTTCATGGTCAGTGGATTGATGTTATTGTTATCCATGTCTTTCTTACATAGTTGTCCAATACTCAGATGATGTTGTTTTAGTCCAAGAGGTGCTGTGAAGCCAGAGCTATCATTTAGTTGGAATAGTTTTGTTATGTTGTTCAAAACTAGACATGCTGGATGGAGTATCCTGAGCCATGCTAGTGTTGCAAGGGAATTCCCATTCCCATACAACATGAGATGTTTGGATTTCTAGTTGTGGAACAATAGAGAGTTTAAGGGGTTTCCTTTACTCTCTGATTTTGGTGGTACCAAGCAAGGGAAACGAAAGGATCACTCACTGCTCCTTCGTCCCTTCCCATCCACCAGCAATGTTCTAAACCCCTCTCTCTTTTAGTAGATTTTGAAATACAAAGCAGGCTTTTGTAATTCGGCTAGCTTAAAAACGTGATGTGATTATTCTTTTCGAACCAGTACATTAACTGTACTCTACATATTTACCATGCATCATTCTCTTAACAGTCTATCTCTTGTGTGTTCTTTTGGTTGCTGGTGCAATCAAATGTAAGAATTAGAATGAGTATTCTGTCTTCAAATATATCCAAAATAAAGGTAGCACAGGTGTTTAGTCTTTATATAGAGGATGCATTTGAAAAATGAGGCTATTTTATGATTGAATTTCACTGTTTTCATTTAGATGGAGGTTTCTCGTTAGATGGATTTATACTCTTCTCCACATTCATTCTCTTTTCCAATTACTGTCATATAAGTATATTATTTTTCTCATTGGTGTGTGCGAGTTTTGAAATTATCATGTGTTCGTAAACAAATGTTAGTTCATCTAATAATTGTTTGAGGTTTTGGCTTAATTGATTTAGATCTAATTTCCACATTTGTCAAAATTATCCTCAAATGAAAGAAAAATTGAGATTTAAAATATAATACAATTATAATACCAAAATTTTGTTTCAGTTTGAATAGGTAAGTCGTACTAGATCTTAGGTTAAATCAGGTTTTAACTATACAAGTTAAAACTAAAAGCAAATAACCTAAAAATCTGATTTAAACTAAAGTTGAGTAGAATAAATAAAAATCAAATTGATATTCATCAAACACTAATCTTAAAATAATGATTTACGCTCAATGTATAACATTGGAATTCGCAAGACAAACTTTTGTATGGGTTTATTATATTGCATTATTGTCAAGAATCAAAGTTTTGCTTAATTCAACCCCGTGCACGTCCAACCAGAATATCCAATTTTCAGGGGCCCAAATTTTAAATTTAGAGGTGCAGAAAATTGACTGAAGGAAAAACCTTTTTACACACATGATGAAATTAGAAATATCACTGAAGCTACATATTTTACATCACATGTTAGAAACATAAGAAAGCCAATCAAGGAGTCACTCATATTGCTCACAACCCAACCCAAATCAAACCAAATCAACTAGCACTACACAACCAAAAATCCCTCTCCTCTACTAGTTACAAGTGCTAACTAACGGTAGAATCTCACAAGACATCAGTCAGTCGGTCGTCACATGTTCTCCCTCGTTAGTTCATCATTGTCGAGTCCTTGAGACTTCTTCAGCTTAGCCACAAGAATCCACATGTTTGCAAGTTCATTCTCTAGGTAGGCTTCTCTTTGTTTGGATTCCTCAATTTTCCTCTGCAATCCAGCTTCAAAATCGTCCCTTTCGGCAAGTGCAGCTTCCAATGTATGCTCCCTTTCACGACTTTGTGTCAATTCTCTCTTGATATCCGAGGTTAGGACACCTGGATCCTGCTTTTTGGTATAACCATCTTTCCGCCCATTCCTCGTGGGGATGGTGCTACGCCGCTGAATGGGCACCCTTTTTTGGGATTCCAGCTCGGCAGTCAATCTAGCATTTTGGTTCATTAGCTTTGAAACTTCTTCAGACAGAGCCTTCAATTCAACTGCTGCAGCTGATGCTAATCCCTTTGCGTATGAACTCTCGTCTGCAAGTTTTTGGTTTCGTAGCTCTAGCTCCTCCTTAAAATCGGTTAGTTCAGCTACTTTCTTTTTTAGTTCTTCATCTTCACTTGCCTAAAAGATGTCACATAACCACAAAATGAGCAAAGAGCTTGAAGTGATCTCTACATGTCAAATTTTTAGTTCTCCCTCCCTCCCCCTCTCTCTCACACACAAACATTGAAGAGAGAACATGCATGGAAGTCTGTGGTTTCAATTTTCATGAGAAAAATAATAGTTTATATAATTATTCTATAATAAGTTGTGTTTCTGAAAGGAATCCTTTGAAAATAAGAACAAGGTTGGTAAGAACACATTGCAGCTCGATAAGTATAAGCCAGTTGGCTTACTAGTTACTAATACACAGTAGAGAGCTAAGTGCTCAAGTACGCTTCTAATTTATCGTGAATCATCCATTCACTTTATCTCTCCGTTTGCTTCTTCCAAAAATATCCTCATCCTACTACTTTCAAGTTATCAAATTTAAGATAATAAAGCACATCATCAATGCATAAATTCTGCTCTATCATAAGTTGCACAAAGTAGACCATCACATAAAAGGAGACAGCACCTGAGCTTGTAGAACAAACACATCATTTGAATCCTTCAATTGACTGGTCAAAGGAATGAAGTTTCGCTGTTCAACATCATTGGACAGTTGTTGTCTTAATGTAACAATTGTTTCTTGCAACTCTTCACATTCCAAAATCTGATTAAAGAAAACCAGTATCTATGATTATAATCAAATGATGAAATCCTGTCTGGTAAGTAATAAATATGGTTAACACAGGCTGACACCTTTTGGTTCAGCTGCTCCTGGATTATCCGATTATCTGCAACTTTAACCTGGAAACAGTAAATACCGTGAAGATCTTTTTGCAGGAAAAATATCATGACGGGATTAGCTTCATTAAACCTAACCATCTAATACTAATTATTTCAACTGAACAAACATGGTGCATCCAGCAAGTTAAAGGGTGACTAGGCCCAGGCAGTGAGGATTGATTGAGGATTAGAGCACGCCAGTCTAAACGAAAATATTGACACTACGCCTTATCACAGTACTGATTTGTTGAAGTATTTAGCAGAACCTGCAAAATTTTAAAGAGTTCATACGTAAAAAAGCTACTTTACCTCAAGTTCAAAAGACTTCTCATTCAGCTGCTCCATTAGTTCTGCTACTGACTGCAGTGTGAAACATAAGTTACTATATAGAGATTAGTTGAAACACTAACTTGACAGAAAGTTGAGGTATTTGATTACCTGTGATTCCTCCAGTATGTCCTTTTGACCATTAGGAATGATAGAATCTTCAATTTGCTTTTGCAGTGAGGCAATTTGAGTTTTTTTTTCGTATATTTCTTCTTTCAAATTTCTTATTTCCATCTAATAAGAAAGATAGAAGGATGTACTTCAATATGTGCAAGGAGAGATTCAAGAACAAGGATATGCATGATTGATAAAGTTACCTGGATATGGTCTTTCTTAGGATTTTCTGCAGCTTCCTCTGATAATCGTTTCAAGGCACTAATGTGAAGCGCCACTTCACCAGACAAAATTTTATGCTGCTCCCTCAGAAGGTCAATTTCATCAATAGTTTCTATGCTGGCCTGATAAAAGTTACAAAGACAATAATGAAGTACTTGAAGTATGCACAAACAAACGTGATTTATAATAACATTAACAAGAGTGTACAACCAGAAAATTGGTTGCATGAAGTCCGAGGTAAAAGTAGCACAGTTTCAACAGAGAGATATAACAAAATTTGGAGGAAATGCATGAGTTCCTTATGCCGTACCAGTGGAGTCTCGTGTCCAAGATAATTATCTATGGGCCTGAACACTTCCTCATTATGTTTGACATCAGCAATGTGGTCAGCAGGAGTGTTATCTGAGAGTAAAGAATGTGATTTTCTTCCATCCAAATGAATATTCATACTATCCGCTTGAGGGGTAGAAGGGCTGCTCGTTGATTTGACTCCACTTGATTTGTCGCTGGAGCTTGCCAAGGCTCCTATGCCACTATCTCGTTTCTGATGACCAACATATGAGTTAGCTGAGAACTATATAGTTTTTATTATGGTACAGAACAAAAAGAACAGAAACTTGAATGAGGGAAGTTCAGAAGATAGCAGTAGCAGTAAATGAGCTTACACACCCGAGGCTTTAACCAGCTAAGCAGTCCATTCTTCTTGGTTCTTTTCTCGTCTTTCAATTTCTCATCCACATTGTCAGCATTGCCATCAAGAGAAACATACATGTCCATATTTTCATCATCCAGTACAAGGTCACGTCTTCTATGTGGAAGATAAGCAAGCTGCCACATCAAATGGAAGAAGCAGAGAAGCATTATGGAATTACTTCATCAGAGAAAGACAGTCGAGTTCAATCATTCACCCAGAACCCCAAATAATGGAAAGATAGTGAGAAAGTAGGGGGTGGGGAGATCTCGGGGTTCCTGGGGGTTGCAAAACAAAAAGATTACACAGTACCTCTTCTTCTCCAAAGGAATGTCTTCTTCTCTGTCCTGGACGATTTGAAAATTTTGGTGATTGGGAAGCTTTTGTAGAGACAAGAATTAGTTTTGTCAGCCTTTGAATTCTGCTCATTAAAGCAGCTTTAGCTTCTTCCTCTTGTTCCAACCTTGACTGCAGTCGCACTTGACCATCTTCTAGCTTTAGGAGTCAGACCCCAAAAATTGTTGTTACAAGTTATAAATAATCACCATGTTTTATAATAGATGAGAGCACATATATGGCTTTGGTTAATTCCAGCCTTAGTGATGAAACAACTGAAGACCATGCATGAATATATTTACAAAAAAGACGAAATAAATAGTCAATAACAAGAAATTTAAGATCAGATTTTGGTAAATGTATGAAAATAAGAAGGTAATGCTCACTTTTATAAAGAAATCAAACCACCACAGTATCTAAAACACCAATTAATAAACACATAACAAATAAGATGAAGTGGTCAAGTGGAATAGCTCAAATATCCACTACCTATGCAGTGAGGTCATGGTTTTGAGTCATCATTTGCCCAATCATTAAAAAAATTAAAAAATTGAACAACATCAGCAGACAAACAAATGAACAGGGCATAAAATTCAAAACTTAGGCAGGCATAGTCTCTGACGAAGGAACATGTATCTGCATGCTTGAGTGAAAAGTCATGGACTGATATATCACACGTGATGCATCCCTAGCTAGTGAAACTTCATATGATGGGGACCTTAAAATAAAACACAAGGCCCAGAATGCAGTTTTAAGGTAAGTTACAAAATGTTTCACCTAATTTCCAAAAATAATGTGAACTCTTGCAAGAATTGGGAGTTATGTAAAATATGTCTGACTTTGGGTTAGGGATATAGGCTGGTTTTAATTTGCTCAACTGTGGCGATGAGGTGGTCATATTGAAAAGAAAAATGATATATCAATGCGCAAGAGGAACTTGAAAACAGTTCCTCTCAAGTCAGAGTACATCATACCACAAACAATTACATAGATTACAGGGTAATAAATCGAAGAAAGAAACTACAAACAAAAGTCCACATATTATTAATGCTCTTCCAATCAAGTAATGCAGCAATAAAACAGAAACCTGTCATTTTTTGTTAGCAACAGAAACTGTCATGAATATAGTAAAAATAAAGCGAATCCTGATGAAACTTATGACTCGGAAAAAAAAATCACCTTCTGTTTTAGCAGCAAAATGTCACCATCTGCACTGCCTTTTATTTGTGGAACTGTAAGTATGCCTCTTTTCAATTGTTCCAATTCTTCCTTCAGACAACGGATTTCATTTTGATACTTTTTTATTAATGATTTCTCATCAATAATCTGCACGTTCACAGGATTGCTTCAGTGAGATGATCAAAAAGTTGCTTAAATTGGTAATTGCTCTTAAACTCACATACCTTGTTTTGAGCTGCTTGAATTTCAATATGTTTTGTCCGATGTGCAAACTTCAATGTGTTGTGTGTCTCCTCAGAATTGCTAGATGAGGGTGTAACTGTGCAAATCAGCTGATATGAACATACATGAGATAACTGATAAGACTGCTTATTTTACCAACAGAAGCTATGAAATAGTATCCCAAGACATGCATACCACTACATTATTAAACACAGGCAATACAGACACATCTTCATATAATAAAGTTATGATTTGAACACTTACAGATACACGCCCATGACCACTAAGCGAGGACTGGAGCAGCCTCGTCAATTTGGAGTCTCTATAAGGTACATGTGAAGATTTTCCATCCGATAATTTTGAAATAACCTAGTGTCACCACATATTAGATCACCATCAACAAAGACAGGTTAACAAAACCAATATAAAAATGAAATAAGTAAGGCCTACTTAAATAAATGGCATTTAGAAACAAATTCCTTTACTGGAAAGAAAAATGCCAAAAAGTCTAGGTATTATCCATGACTATGAAAGAGCAGGCAATTTTAAAAGAAAAACACAACTCTTTTTACACGTTATGTTCTCAAGTACATATGACTTATTGACATATATGTGTTCACAATGATATACATGTCTGGTGGAGTGTAGGAGGAGCAATGGTGGGTAGAGTATTCATTTTTTACTTAAAATCTTGTTGAGTACAACCATTAAAGTGATAATGCAATCGCAAAGATTTGGTGCTCACAGTTCCAAGAGTTAACAAACTCTTATTGATATAGGAACCCTCTTTTCTGCGCAACCCTGTTGTCTCAGCCTTTGAGCTCTCAGAACCGGCCAGGTCAATTAGGTTCTACAAGTATGAGCCAGAGCATAAAGGAAGAGTTATTTAAACAATCAGCATCAGGGAAAAAATCAATATGCTAAAATCTCGTGCAGTAATGTATAAGATAGCAAACTGTGCATGCAAGTTAATACCAGCTGTGACAAGGTAACAGCATCGCCTTCAGAGTTTTCAGCACAGGGGCTACCCTCTATCGTCTGCAGAGCAAACATATTTACTCCAGTAGAATCATGAAAGTGATAACAGAAACAAAGCACTTAAATTTGCATTCACTAAATTTTCCAATTCAGCAAAAAGAATTGACTAAATACCAGAGTGAAGATTGTATGACTTCTACTGCTTTGCAGATTGAAGTTAGTTGACCCCACATGTCTGTGCTCTGCAGTATGCAACAATGACCACATATATTCAGAAAAAGAAAAAGAGGGAAGTCGTTAAACTATATATTTTTAAATGTGTCTGCAAGTAGTGAATGGTTGCATTTAGCAGAAACCACAGATAATGGTGATCATGGTAATCACAACTGCAACCAAGAATAATAATAATAATTCAACTCCAGCTTTGAGGTCATTAATGGCTGCTCAGATTTTGCTCTTATGGGAAGCATTTCAAAATGAAAGCAACTGACGAAACAAGCATCTTCAGTTACAACAAGCAGCAAGGGATACAATGTATGAAAACACGGCAATTTTTAGAGTATAGTAACAGTGTAACAGCTGGGAACTGTGAAGAAGAAAATTCTGCAAATCTAACAAGGAATATAAAAAAGGATGCCCCCATTTGGTGCTATATAAATTGATCAAACAGATTGATGAAGGAATTCTAACTGAATACGTGTGCGATGCTACATCAAAGAAAGCTGGGTTTCACCTTCTCCTGCTGCAATAAGGGAGAGGGCATGGGCTGGAGATAATACGACTTCCTCCTTCACTCCTTCAACAAAGGTTCCCTGCAATCAACCAGACCACAACAACCTAGTAAATCAGTAAATCTGCGGGCCATAATACAACATCTTTAGAAAACCACAGATTACTTAACATGAAGTGTTCCTTGAATAAACAAATAAACTCTTAGACTGAACCTCAAATACATTTTCAATCTGAAAAACATAATTTATAATATCAAAGATATATCAGAGTGAGAATGAAGGAGACCATACAAAGTAGTTACTCGAGTATATAAAAGCAGATGACTGAACGAAAAGTCAATGAGAATATCACCTGTGCGTCTTCTCTAATTCTCAAATTTTGTCCAGCTGGATTCAGCAAATCATTGACAACCTGAAGGAAGCCTAAATTTTTATTAAGGTAATAATGCAATTTTGGAGATGAAAATAAAAAAGAAAAAAAAAGGGGGGGGGGGGGGGAAGGAGATACAAGTAACAGGACCAGTAGCTATCAATTGGGGGAAAAGAACAATAAATAGAAAAATCAGCAGCGTCATACAAGTGCAAGAGAGAACTTTTTTAAGAACCAATACTCTGTAGAATGAGCTCAGTGCCCAGAAAAATAACATTCATGAAATCGTTGACATGAGCAGGACAATATATGGAAATTGGTGGACATGTTCAATAACTAATTAAGTTGGACTATGAGAAAAGAGAGGATTGAGAACTAGGATGCCATAGGGATGGACATACATAAAAAACTTTAGAAGGGATAATAACATGGCTGGCTTGGCTACCAAAGTGAGATCATTGAGCTAATGCATTTATATGATTGTTGGTTAAAGATGGTTGAGTGCCTTAGCAATCAGCCACTCTAGTTATATTCTGACATCATACACGAATAGCATATATTCACTTATTTTTCTATATGAAAGGCACGTGATAAAATCAAATGAAGCACAATAAATCAAGTTAATCAATTGAGAAAGCTGGAGATACTCCTAAAGTCTGACCTCATTGTAGATTTCCAAATATGAGACACGAAGGAGAAATTCACGACTTGGAGTCTGGACAGGTCATAAAACAAACAATAACCAATTACTTTTTAATATTAAACTTGAAGGATGCAACATAGTCCAAATAATTTCAAGTACCTCTTGGATAATGCTGAAAGCATCTTTTACAGCCAATGGGATGATACCAGGAGACCTCTGATCACCCTATGACGCCAACAATATAAATAAGGAAGTAAGCTTGGATCAGCGCAGGCCATACATCCAAAAAACATGCAGAAGTCTAATACGTAAAAATCTGTTTTGAGTCCATTTTAATTATATTCAGTTAACTGCAGTTACTAACAATTGAAATTTGTTACATCATGAAATATTATTTGCAGAGGGAAACTGGTTTATGAATTTCATTGTGAAGATCTGTAACTTACTATGTTAAGTCAAAAAGTACATGAATATGTAACATGTTAATAGAAGACAGAAAATCGTATAGAACTTCAGAACTTAATTGCATGTTACTCGGGTTTAAACATGAAAAGACTGAAAGAAAGCAGAAAGAAAAAAAATCCTTACATGCATGGTGTGAGTCTTCCCACTGCTAGTGACCCCATATGCAAAAATTGTACCTAATTAAAGTAGGGAAACGAGGAAAAGGTGAAAATGTCCACTACTTAAGATTATCAATTTAAAAAGAGAGAAAAAAGAAAAGAAACAGGAGCACCAGAAAAGAACATTCTATATTTATGACATGATAAGCTCGGGCTAGGATTTTGAGTGAACTATCATCCACCGGACCACCACCACTTTTATATAGCAAAGACTAAATTTAAGTAGCATAATAAGCATTACAAGTTTTGCAGCGTACGTCAGACATAGTGTTCATATATATCACAGTTAAAAGATCTTTAAATTCGGTCAAATAGATATACCAGAGGCAATAGATGAATAACCAGTGAGGAGATAATATATATTGAGTCAATACAGTCCTGCCATGCAGGATAACTTTTATTTATTTATGGTAATTGTTTTTTTCTGAAGAATACTAGGTTTTCCAATTTGAATCAAGTAGATAGTAAAAATAATAGAATATACAACAGATATGCAACCAAAAACTAAAAGGTCTGAACCAGTAAAATTTAAAATACCATTGATTCCTTCCATTGCACCATTAACAACATGCTGCGCAGCAACATCATAGACATGCCTTGTTGTGGTGGTTGGGCCGAAGACTCGATCTAGAAATTGTTATGCACATTTTGAGTAACATAGAAGAAATTTAATTATTTAAACATTCAATATAAGAAACAACTACAAGCACCATCATTCATTTACAAATGATACAAATGACTAGAGTGTTGAAACAAATGACAGGATAGGATAAATTTCATAATGATTCACAAGACAATAAGCAGATATCTTTAAATTGGCCTAATCTTTTGTATTTTCTATAATACCATCGAATAAACTATACCATATGCATAAGCAATTGATGGATTATGCTCATTCCTCACTATAGAATCCCCATCTGCATACCACGCAATCTCTTCCCCTTGTCGAATTTCCCGTGGACTGCACATAAAAACCAGAAAATCATCAGTGAAGCTACCAAAATCCAAGCAGATAAATCAGTTTCACGAAAATCGTTTTCATTCACCTTAGTGGGCGAAACCGCACCGTGACTGTAACATTTTCTTTAGATCTCTCAGCATCCAAAGATACACTTTCAGAGTAAAAGTAATGAGGTTTACTTCGAACAGACGACGATGCCGGCGAACTCTGGTCATCAACAGAAGGCTCCAAAAATTGGCGAGAAGAAGACGTCGTCGATGACGTCGGTGAATTGATGCTGACTACTGCTCTTTGACTAGGTTTTTTCGGCTTCAATCCTTGTCTAGAAGCCATTAGTTTACCTTCTACAGCATAAAAATCAAAATAAGATCAAAAAACTTATTTCAAACCTGAACAATTGAACTTAAAGACAAAATTGAAACTAGGAAAATATCATCAAATTTGAAGAAAAAAGGTTATCCATGCCAGAACAAACAATGCAGCTTCAAAATTTTAGCTAAAGAAAGCCTAAGAAACAACATACATACGCTACTTCACACACTTCATAATAAAATCCAACAAACTCAAAAATACCTAAAATCAATAATTCATCTTCAGCTCAGTACCAAATGTTCGTACATTAGAAAAAACAAAACAGAACCACTATCAATTTATATATAATGCGCAATCCAAATCTACCAAATTTTTTTTTAAATAATATATCCAGATCCTTTCAAAAGATCGGGTGAGTTGCTGCAATAAAGCATCATCATTATCGTTATCATGAATGATGAATATTCACTCCATTTTTGCTCATCCGTGTGTGTGAGAGTGATAGAGAGATAAAAAGCTGAGGGTAAAAATTAGGGATTTTATTTATTGCTTGCCTTGGAAGCGATGCCCTTTTATGAAGGGCACGGCACACACCTAGTGTAGAAGCAGTTGAACATCTGACTCTCATTCGTCAATTTTAATACATATTTTTTTAATTAAGAGAGAATAATTAAATAAAAAAGGGAGTCAGAAGAAAGAGAAATCTGTAAAAAGAAAGATAGAAAAAAAAGGAGAGGAGAGAGAAAATATTTCTACCGAAAAAGAGGGGACAGAAAGGGGACACCACTAGTGCGTGACTAAACTGCCAATGCAGTTATACTATATGGCGTATTTATACTCGGTATTTATTGTGTATAAAAGGTGTCGTGTACTCCTATTATCCTACCAGTATACTGCAAGAAATACGTGTTGTAAATGCGTATTTACATTGCATTTATGAAAATTTAAAACACCATTAGTTATGGGTGTGAGTCCTTAAATGTATTTAATTACGAATTAGTGTCGCATGCACTAGCTATAATTCATAATTTATGTGTACTTTTTAAACGTGTGCAGTCGTTATTGAATCGGTAAGCTGTTCAATTAAAAAAAATGAAAATACAATTAAATTAATAGTACTGTAAAACCTCTATATATTAATAGTGTTGGGATCGGAGGATTTTATTAATTTATAGAGATATTATTATATTGATAAATTAATAATTTATTAATTTAAAGATTTTTTAACGTATTGTGTGCAGTACAAGAAGACAACGCCACAACTATTGAGTGCAGTAAGGAGATTTAAAGATGAGATTTGAAGTTCAAGAAAAAACAAGTTACAATAAATTTTTATTTTACTAAATTGTCTTAAGAATATTCAAGTGCATCATATATATATATGGATTATTTTAATAATTATTAATTTATAGTTTCGTCGGGACCAATATATATACATTGGAATTTCAAAAAAGATTATTATCTTATAATTTTACTGACTGGGTCCCAAATTTTTACTGGTCCCAACTTGGGACCGGACAAATTATTAATTTTAGCAAAAATATTAATTCATCGAGTATTAATTTAACGAGGTTTTACTGTATAAGGAATTGAGTGCACAAGATACTTACTCTTAATTGTGAATTAGAAGTAGTTATGCTTGCAATTAATTTTCAAAATCTAAATGGTTATCATGCATTTATGTGAACGCAAGGATCAGTCCTATTATTCATGTATGGAGAGGAAAATTTTCATATAAAATCTATCCTGACTAGGTAAATCTTTGTATTAAAAAAATTCATGATAAATTTATCTAATTTTAAAGTATTAAATATGACTAGAATTATAAAAAATCTTACCAGTAGTATAAAAAATTTGAATTAATAATATGTTGTTATAATTTGTATGGCTTTTATTGACCACAACTTTTAATATCCCTAATGAATATTTTGATACACTTGATTAAATATTTGATATTTTAAAATAAGTTCGTGATAAACTTATATAAACTATTTTTTTATAAAATCAACTCAATGGACTCTATATGATTAACAAAATTATAGTCATGGTTTTTTTTTTAAGGTCAAAATCACACAACAAATTCCGGATTTAATTACAACTAGTACTCTTTCTATTGAAGCAATCGAAGGCAAATCAATTGTCCAATTATTTTTTAATCTAGCTACATAAGAAATTGAGAGTCTACTTCATCGCTTGTGAAGAGTCTATTTCCTTTTAGTAGTTTTTTACGAGATAAGGAAGGTAAGCTAGTTGCAATGTGTATTTGGAAGTGTGTCATATGGATACCGTGGAAAATAAGAAATTCTTTAGAAATGGAGAAAATATTGAGAGAAAAGATCATTTATAAAGTACAAGCAAGGTTTTGGAGCTAGTTTGCAGTGAAAGAGGTATTACACAATAATTTCACCTTCAAAGACTGAGTGTCTAATCCTAGATTAGTTCTTGGGTGTTAAAACTTGAATGTACCAGTTGGAGTGTCTCTTCGTTCTTGTTCTTATCTTTTTGGTGTATTGTTTTACCTATTATTTCATATCGTGTTGCAATAGAATTTTAGTCCTAATGTGGGTATTTCTTATATTTATTTATTTTTTGAAAAATGAATAAAGCCTTTTACTGATAAAAAAAAACAAAAGAAATTGAGAGAAATTACTTTATTTAAATATTTTATAAGACAGGAAAAATACTTAGACAGAGAAAGCATTAGACAAATAAATACACTCCAACAGAAGTCCACATTGACTAAAAATTTGAATCCCACTTTGACAACAATTGATGCATTAAGACACGGTTTACTTTCAATTACAATAACAATTCTCTTATTTCGGTTTAAGGTGGTGTATTTTCTTGAACTTTGATTTACCAAAATCTTATTATGTTCATTTATAAACAAAATCCATACTATTATATAATATATATCAATATATAAAATGGACATCAAAATAGTCATTCAATAATTCTATTATATTTATAAATAAATTTTACTTGTAATGACACTCTAACTCAATTTCAGTTATAAATGTTTTGAAATATATATATATATATATATATATATATATATATATATATATATATATATATTACGTTTTCAATGATTAAAAAAAGTATGAGCTGGGTGAGTAAAGACAAAATGGTTCACCTAAATTTTGTTTATGAAGATATTACTTTTCGAAATACAAAGGAAGCCCATTATCCTTAACACCCTCGTCAGGCTCGTCCCAAAAAGTATAGAGGCTCAATGCTACTTTTTAAAATAAAATCTCAAATGTTATAATTGAAACTAAATAATTAGAGAAGATTAAACAATTATCAACATAAAAAATAAATTTAGCCTTTAAACACCATGACTTGGTGACTTTTTTGAAGAAAAATTAATTAAGATTAAATTGAGGAGGATAGTACAAGATTTTTTGCTCAAAAACTTTTCTTGATGTTGTAGTATTTTTTTATATGCAGTTGCAATAGTATATTTTATAATTGTTGAAAAAAAATATATGTTTCAATATTTGAAAAATGTAAAGTATAGAGGTATTTATAGATAAAATCTCATATTCTAACTGACTAACAAACTTCTTAATTCTTTGTGATCTGAAATATTCAGAAAACGTTTCATGTATATAATTTAACAATAATAAAATTTATTTATATTAAAATAATTTTTTCAAGATTGGGCTCCTGAATTTTGGAAGCCCTGTGACATATCACCGGATGTACATGTTAAATGACGGCGCTGACCTGACCAAACACTGAATTTAATTTATAAAATGGCGGTGGGAAGTGCACCAATTAAGCTGAACTCGTTCCATTACCTTTTCCAACTAATACTTGTATGATTTATCGAACAAGGTAGATATAGCTAATAATAAGAATTAGGTGCTCTAATTATAATTGGGACCATATTATGCTTTATCTAACCAATTCTTTTTAATAAAAAATAATAATCTAGAAAATGATTGAACAACTACAAGATCCCAGCTGAATTTTTTTATAGATAATTAATTATAATAATTTCCTAATATAATTAATTAGAGTGCACATGAGACTAAGGCAATTAATTACAATAATTTCCCAATATAATTAATTATAATATTTAATTCTATCGCCGGATATGTCAGGATATATGACATATCATTTCATTTTGCCATCGACTGAAACAATAACTACCTCAAGAGAAGGGACACCTGAAACTGCATTTCAGAACCGCACACATCCGGAACTTCAATCTCCACAAGAAAAGAATCATAACTCAACAACAAGAGGGAATAATATTTTTCTCTCCGAACTAAGGATCTCAAAGTTTTGTACAGTGAAATTTTAACCACTTGAGCTATCCACATTTGACATCAAGCACAAACTTTGAATAATGCTTTTATTTACAATCATTATGAATTTGTAAACTACATACTTAATTTGTTTCCATGCTTTTATTTTATAATCACGTCACTATATTTTCTTTGTATTTTAATTCGAAAAAAAGGACACGTATTCTTTAAAATTACCTCCATCGCCAAATATTGCACAATTAACTTTTTAAATATTTTAGTATAAGAGTTTATTTATAATATTTAAATGGATAATAATTTAGAATTCTTTACGAGATGTGAATACTAAACAGCGCAATTACGTATTTGAAGGAGAGGGAGGAGTAACATATCAGTTATCAATCTATATGCATTTGCTCAAAGTTTGATCATTTATTGATAGTATATATATATACTAACAAGGACAAAAAAATGAGAGGGTAGGACCCAATTATCGAAAAAGTATTATTTTTCTTGATTTTTTTATACTTATTACTTAATTATATGCATATAATGCCTGTATGTATTTAGTGGTTTGAAAAAGTGGGGTTATATATCCACACCTAACCGTCTGTATCAATTGCAAAGTCCATCTCTATCGACCATCTAATGTGCCAAAAATATTATTATTAGGTAGTCACATTTCATTAATATGCTCATCAGCATATTAAGTTGTTGACAGCACATAAACTAAACCAATATAAATGCAGGGAATTCCAAGCTATAGAATATGACACTTTACTATTTATAGTATTATACTGAATTTACCAATTTCAATCGAATAAGGGTATGTTTGGTTCGTAAGATAAATGTATATATCCGTAAAAAACATGTCTTACGAACCAAACATACCCTAAGTGTTACATATTGAATTTCTTAAGCCGGTTAAAATTACATATTTAAATGGACAAGTATATATACAAGAGAGATGTAGGTAGCAGATGGAAGCAAATGTGGTATTATTCATGAAGCTTTCTAAAATTTTGTGGTGACGCCTCGGAGGAAAAACTTAATTGCAGAAAGGCAATGTAGTTTTCGAAATATGGTTGGTGGAAGGAACTCATCACCATTTTTTATTTGTCAACCAAAGTTGGTTGTTTTCCAGCCACTTTAACCCAAGTTCCTTTGCGTTTTAAAAATCAAAAGTTAATAATTGTATTCGTGTAAGCCAAAAATCATTCAACAAACAATGATACTATAGATATTAAAAAAATGACAAAGATTCTACACTAGAAATAATAATAATAATAATAATAATAATAATAATAATAATAATAATAA